>JAAGNO010020641.1:0-29791 GCA_033439905.1 Ceryle rudis | reverse complement strand
TGCTCTCCAGTCTGAATCTCCCTCTTTCAGTTTAACCCCATCCCCCCTTGTCCTGTCCCCACAGGCCCTGCTCAAAACTGTCCCCATTCTTCCCCCCAGCTTGAATTTCAGAGCAGCGGTAGCTTCAAAAAGTTTGCTTCCAGTGGCTGCAGAGTTCCATGGTTGGCGTGGTGCCCGCGAAGCTCAACACGACCCTCTCTCCTTTTTCAGGTCACGTTCTCTACGCTGATATCAAGATGGAGAATGGGAAGTCGAAAGGCTGTGGCGTGGTTAGGTTTGAGTCCCCGGAAGTAGCGGAGCGAGCCTGCCGCATGATGAACGGGATCCAGCTTCGTGGGAGGGAGATTGACGTGCGAATCGATAGGAACGCTTAAGTAGTTGCCTTTTTAACACGGAGACCAGATTTTTGAATTTGTATTTTTTTTTTTTTTTTCCCCCCCCTTGTTTAACCATTTTAATTTGACTGGATGTAAAGGTGTTAAAACGATTCAGTTGCTTTCTGGAGTAATTTTAATTACTTTTTTAACAAATGGATTTCCATTTTACTGGTTTTTGCATTGAAACTGCAACGTGCACAATCTTTTCTTTTTTTTTTTTTGTAGTTGTGGCATCTTGTTGACATTACAGATGTAAACAGTATGACTTTGATAATAAATGCAAGTTCAAGATTCCAGTCACAGCATCCGTTACTGGCAGCACATCCTAGGCTTGAAAACAACAACACAAACTCTAAACTGAGCTCAGCAAACTAGAATTTGTCTTTTTTTCTTGTGAAGCGTCGAGAGAAGAATGTGCTTGGTATGAATTGGTCTTTGAAATGATGTTTCTGCCCCTTGGTGTTGGTGCTGGAATGTTCTGGGAGTGCAAAGGGCCTTCCCTTCAAGTCCATCGCCACACTTAGTAAAAGGCTGGGAGCTGAATTTTTTTTCTCCAGTGGCAATGCTGATTCAAAAATAATAAATAAAATATCCTCTACCTTTGGTTGTGTCAGTGCCGTTCTGAAGGCCTGAACTGAAAAGGGATTTAAAATACCCATTTGTGGGGTTTTTTTTTGACTAACTGCTGCAGGTCAAGGGTTAAGGTTGGATATTTCACCTCCTCCTGCATCAAAACCAGTTTAAGTAACACCCCATGGAAGCGATTATTTTGGAGGGAGATTTCTTGTGGCAGGAGAGCTGAAGCTTTAGGCTGAGGACAGCATTTCTTGCCCCCCTTTGAGAGCAGCGTGGCAGCCAAAACTTGAGTTCTCCTTGCAGTCTTGGCAAAGGAGGAGACCATTCTCCCTGGGGGCAGGACTGGGCTGGCTGGGAGGCGAGATCTCCCTGGCATCTGTCAGTAGCATCTCCCTGATGCTGAGCTGGTGAGGAGGAAGGGTCACAGTGCTCGACTCCCCCAGGGACAGGTTCTTTTTCCATTGAAAAGGTGGATAAAGAGCTTAGACTTGGAATCCTGGAATGTATTGGCTTAGAAGGGACCTGTAAAGGTCAATGTCAAGCTTGAAGGAGTTCTAACCCTTTTCAGGGCCACTATAAGAAGGGGGGGGGGGAAGTTGCAAATTTCTCATGGTCTCTTAACCTTTTTTCCCCTCCAGCCTCCTCCCTGTAAGCCTTAGGAGACTGTGCTCTTGAGAACGCTTCAAACTACTCTCTTCCAGTTTAACTTTTGCTTTCTCACTCAAGAAAAGGTTCCTGCCCTTCCCCCCTCCCCCCTTCTCCTGCCTTCAGCTGAGTTCGAATTAAACTTGAAGTTCACTTTTTAACTATTAGTTGATGAAGGAATTTTCCTTGGGCTGAGATGTGCTGATGAAGGGTAAACCGAGGCAGGGAAAGGTACGAACCTCACCCCAGCTTTGCTGGGGCAGAAAAGGAAGGGAGGAGCTGTTCTCTGCTCCAGAGCTGGGGGGTGGGAGGAGAGCCGGGAGCAACGGGCCCTTCCCCGGGGGTTTTGTACTTCGGAGGTAGGAAAAAAACCCAAACCCAACCATCAACACCCCAGCTCTAAAAACGTCTAAAAAAGTGTTGTTGGGGGCTCCTCGGAGTGAGCCACGCCCGCAAAACCGGGGCCGTGCCCGGAGACCGGGACCGCGCCAGCAAACCGGGGTGTACCCTTAAGACCGCCCCCCGGTGCTGTCGTCCCGGCCGCGCTCGGTGCGTTTCGTCCCGGGGCCGGTTCCTCCGCCCCCCCGGGGCAGCTCCGTTCCCGGCTCCCCAGCCACGTGGCGCCGGGCGGCGCGCTGATATGACGTCACTGCGCGGCGCCGCGCGAAGGTCACGGGCTGTGCTGGGAAGATGGCGGCGGCGGGGGCCGGTGGCTGCCGGGTGAGCGCTGGGACCGGGGTCGGGGGAGCGGCTGCCTTCCCGGGGGCCGGGCCGGGCGGGGCTGGGCTGAGCTCCGAGCCGCCCGCTCCCCCCTTGGTGGCTCGGCGCCCGGCCCATAAAAATAAGAACATTTCTGTTCAAGGCTGTAACGATCACTATTGAGCCTCCCGCTACAAATCGATGGCTTCTTTTCCATACAAATGCCTGCTTATGCCTTTATGTTCTCCATCTGTTTGTAGCTAACACCTGCCATTCAATAAATCGATTTGGCCATTTAATGTAACAGCTTCCCGGGACATTTTTTCATGCCAGATGCCACAGCAGCTCCAAACCTCTACCCCAGCCCAGTGCCCCACCAGCACAGCCACCCAGTCCAGGGTTTCGCCTCCACAGAAACCCCCTGCCGGGCCTCAGAGCAGGGCTGAAAAGTAAAGAAAACATTAAAAAAGTACTTAATTTTATTATTTGATTTTATTTTTTATTGTAATTTTGTTTTGTTTTATTCTGTGTTATTATTTTAACTCTAACCAACAGATCTTGCCTTCCTTAACACTGCAGTTTCTGAGCGCCTGGGGAGTGACGTTCCAGAGGACCCACAACCCACTGGCAGGTGTACGCATGGTGCTGAGATTCCTGTGGGTCAGTTTGCGACATTTTTGTTCCCTTTTATCTTACTTGCCAATAAATACTTTGCACATTTTATGGGATTTCATGTTTTGAAGACACAAAGACACGCTGCCTCCATGGTTTATCACCCCAAGGCTGCCTTGGGCCTCCTTTACAAGGGGACCTTGTGGAATGAGGGGCCCCATGCTTCTGCTTTCTTCAGGGGGGTCTGCCCTCCTCAAGGGGCCACGGGCATTGGGGCTGAGCCCCTCCAGACTCTGAGCTGCAGCAAGGCTGCAGCAAGCAGCAAGAGCAAAGAGAGGTGGGTGCTCACCCATCTGCTTCTCCATCTCCTACTCTGGGGCAAACCTTGGGTTTCCCTTTGTCTACCCCATGATGCTCTCCACCCTAAGCTGGGCTGTGGGAGAAATCTCTACATGTCTCTAGATGTCACTCTGAAGGTCTCAGTGGAGGGAAAACAGCATCACTAGAGATATGAGAAAGTGGAGTGTGTGATAGAGCATGGGGAAGTTATGGGGCAGTTTCCTCATGGAGGAACGGAGCAGCTCCGGGTTGGCTGAATTCCTCCTCCAGAGGTGATTTCAGTACTTCTGGGATTTCGTTTGGCTTAGTTTGTTGTATAATTTATAGTGCTGGGAGTGCCTAGAGCCTTTGAAAGGTCAAGGTCACCTTTATTGCTTTAAATCCGAATAAATATATAAAAGGAAATGTAATGAAAAATAGTTACAGATAATACTTGTACTTCAGCTATGTGGGCCTGTTTCTTTATTAATTCATTGCAGGCCATGGGTACCATTTGCAGATGTAAATTTGCCTGTCTGTAAAAGCTTAATTTCATTTGAAAGTCAGCAGTTGTTTGGCACTTTTACCTGATAGTTGGATAAAATGGGGATTTGTCATAAAAAGAACCTCTGGAAGCTATGACTGGAACTGAGTGTAGGTACCTGGGAGATGACCAAATCTTTCTCTTTGTTGAACCTCAGAGTTGTGGGTGGGATTGGCAGGGAAGAGTTAGAGAGGATGGAGATGTCTCACTTGGAGAAGAGGTTCCCACGTTTTCGTTCCTATACAAGTCATGTATGGGTCAGCATTCATGGATGGGACACTGGCCTGAAGCAGTGCAACAAAACAAGTACAGGCTGGCTTCTTAAAGGGGAAAAATTCCCTTTGCTGTCTCCATAGTAAATGTCCCATGGGCCAGGCTTTAGGGACTCCTACATCAGAAGGTCTGTGTCTTCAAACAGATGGCTGGGCAGCCCTTGGCTGCTTGGAATATGTTTGGGGCTATATTATATAGCACTGAGTAAAGAGATCTGTCACAGAAAAACAGTAAAAGGCAGTTTTAACCCTTCCCCTGGGGAGTGACGTGGATCCATGCTCCGCCTGCGTGACCAGTTCCTCCTCTGGGGTCCCACATCCCAAGCCCATGGGATGTTTGGTAGTGTCCCAGCATTGTGGCGCTTGCTTCAGACACTCAGAGGAAGAAGCCTCAGACCTCTGGCATGTGAGATTTGGCAGAGCAAATCCTGGAGTCAGATGTGTACGGCCTCTGTGCAGCCACCATGCAGATTGTCCCAGCAGGGCAGGACTGAAAGGAGAGTGGACAGGAGCATTGGGAAATGCTTCTGGAGCAGCTGGAGGTGCATGGCATCCAACTCTGCACCCAGCAAAGGTTGATGACACACTATCACTCCAGTTGTATCTACCTATTTCAGGCTGGTCCCTCATAGCAGGGACTGTGCTCCTATTTTGTGTCTTGGTGGCACCGGGTTCTTGCTGAACTCTTCTGCTTTCCTTACTCTCCTGGTAGCCCAGCTTTGGGCAGAAGCTGTTGAATGCCCAGGACTGAATTTCTGGAGGGATGTGAAGGCCAGCACTGGCAGGAGAAGGTCTGTGGGATTCAGAGGAGTTGCACCTGCTTGTGCACCAAGATAAGCTGCAGCAAGGCAGTCGTAACTTCTTGGAGCTGCACACTGGTAAAACTTAGAGGTATTTAAAATACAGCTGGCCACTTAAGCAAGCAAATCCATTTCAAAATCTCTTCACTGGAGGTAAAACTTGCTAATGACTGAAGAGAGAGAGAAAGACCATCCTGACTTTTTATCCATAGCATTTATATTTATTTCTAGTAAAAAAGAATTTAACCAGGACCAGCTGCTTCCACAGCCCATCAAAAGCAATCCTACATTGTCCAGATGGAGTCACTCAAGACAGAGACATGAGCGAGGGCTGCCACCGGCTCCAGGATTTCTGAGTTTGTCCTATTTTAAGAAGATCTCACATCCTGCAAACACTGGTTATGGGAAATGATTGGATGCAGAAATCCTAGTGGGGGCCCATGAGGCAGCCTCATGTGGATATGTGGCAATGTGGCATGCTGACATTTTGACATAGCATGGTGATGATTTTAAGCTAGCATCAGCCCTCCAAGAGGAAAGTAAATATATGACATACTGTTCAGGGAAACAAAACAAACCAGACAATGAGGTCCTGTGCCCAGTGACTGATGTAGCCTCTGCAGGCCCATGCAAAACCTCTTTTCCTTTGTGATCTGGGGATGCTGGGAAAATGAGTGCATCAGGGTATCCAATACCCATCCCTGGCCCATCCAGCCCTCTTCGCTTTTTGTCTTTGTGTGCGGCCATGCAGGGAGCAAACACAGAGCACCCGCTGCGTTTCTATTGTTTCTCCTGTCTAATGGCCCTACTTAGCCATGAAGGAGTGGGATGGATTTGCGCCTTGCGCACATTGTTCTTGGGGTTCAAAAGAATACTTAAACTAGAGCAGTAGTTAGTATGACAATGGAATAGAAATGAACATTCACTCCAGTGTCTGTGGATGGCACAGGGGCTTAGATAATGGGACAAGGGAGAAGAAAATTAATGAATCTGTCTGTCTGTCTGTTGACCCATCAGCATAAATATCTTGTCAGTCATATGTGACAGCAGATATAGTTGGCTGGTAAGAGCTGTGCTTGCCCAGGCTCCCAGCTGTATCCTTTAAATCAAAAGTTTCATCAGGTAATTTAGCAGACTGAAGAAAGCTGGTACTTCACCACATGGTGAGCTCCAAATGGATGAGCAATAAACACTTTATCTGTGAGTGTTACATGATGCAGGACAAGGGCATGCTGAGGGCACTGCTACCGACTTCTTCCTCCCACTCTGTGCCCATGGACAGTCATAGACATGCTCCTTTGCAGCCTACACAGGAGCCTTTATTGAGCTGAGCTGCTGTGGGGACTCCCTGTCAGGCTCTTTAGTGCTCTCCTAAAGGGCTGTGCTGCCAGGCTTATCCAGCAGGGAGGTGTCAAGAAGTTTTGTGTCACTGGGTGCCCTTTTTCAGAGACTGCTTCAGGGGGGCAACCACTAAAGTGTCCCCAGGTGAAGGTGACCAGATCACCCGTGGGAGGGTGGACAGCAGCTTCCATCCCATCCTGGAGGGGGTGTAGCCATCAGGAAGGAGCAACTAAATAGTTAGGTAAGGCTGACACACTATTCTGTTTACAATCCTGGTGTGGGGCATGGCCCCATTCTGTGTGGTGTTCCTGTATGCAAAGGCACAAGCCCAGGGTAGGAAACCCTTCTTCTCAGAGTTTAGGATGGGCTTTTTCTCATCTTACTTTAGTCACGTAATAGGTATATAGTGGAGGCAGCCTTGGCAGTAGTGAACACAACAAGGAAGAAGCAAAGCAGTAAGTAAGATTGCAACCCTGTACTTCTGGAGGGCTAACTTTGTCCTCTTCAAAGACCTACTTGGAGGAATCCCTCGGGCTAAGACTCTAGAAAGTAGGGAGCCCAGGAGAGCTGGCTGATATTCAAATATGCACCTCAAGACAGGTGCATTCCTTTGAGTAAAAAATCAAGGAGAAGAGGCAGGAGACCAGCATGGATGAGCAAGGAGCTGCTGAAAAAAAATCAAGTGGAAGAATGAAGTTCAGAGCATGTGGGAAAAGGGACTGGTCTCTTGGGAGAATTGTAGGAACACTTGGGAGAATTATAGGAATGCTGTCAGCATTTGTAGGAATGCAAAAAGGAAGGCCAAGGCCCTCTTGGAATTAGCTCTAACAAAGGAAATAAAGGAGAACATGAAGGGCTTCTTCAAATACATCAGTGGCAAAACGAAGAATAGGGAAAATGTGGGCTCACTGCTGAATGATGCGGGAGACCTGGTAACAGAGGTTGCAGAGAAGGTGGAGTTACTGACTCTGGAAGTAAGAATGAAAGCCTGGAGGGAAGAAGAATCTCCACTGGTCGATGAGGATTGGGTTAGAAATCACTTGGGTAAACTGAACGCACAGAAATCCATGGGCCCTGATAGGATGCACCCACAAGTGCTGAGGGAGCTGGCTGATGTTGCTCTACCACTCTCCATCATTTCTGAAAGATCATGGAGAACAGGTGAGGTGCTTGAGGACTGGAGGAAAGCCGGTGTCACTCCAGTCTTCCAAAAGGGCAAGAAGGAAGACCCTGGCAATTACAGAGCAGTCAGCCTCACCTCTATCACTGGAGAGGTAATGGAGTATCTCATTCTGGAGATCATATCTCAGCACATGGAAGAAAAGAAGGTTATCAACAGTAGCCGACTGAAGTAGCCATTTACTGAAGGGAAGTCACATCTGACTAATCTGCTAGCCTTCTGTGATAGTGTGACTGAATAGGTAGATGCAGGGAGAGCAGTGGATGTTGTTTACCTTGTCTTCAGCAAGACTTTTGATATTCTCCCAGAACATCCTTGTGGGTAAGCTCAGGAAATGTGGGTTAGAAGAGTGGACAGTGAGATGGGTTGAGAACTGGCTGAACAATAGAGCTCAGAGGGTTGTGATCAATGGTGCAGAGTCCAGCTGGATACCTGTAACTAGTGGTGTTCTCTAGGGGTCAGTTCTGGGTCTGGTCTTATTCAACATCTTCTTCAATGACCTGGATGAAGTGATAGAGTGGACCCTCAGCAAGTTTGCGGATGATACTAAACAGGGAGGAGTGGCTGACACACTGGAGGGCTGTGCTGCCATCCAGTGAGATCTGGACAGACTGGAGAGCTGGGCAAAGGTAAACCTAATGAAGTTCAACACGGATAAGTGCAGAGTCCTGCACCTGGGGAAGAACAACACCATGTACCAGTACAGGTCAGGGATAGACCCACTGGAAAGCAGCCCCATGGAGAGGGACCTTGGAGTCCTGGTGGACAATATGTCATCCATGGAACAGCAATGTGACCTTGTGGCCAGGAAGGCCAGTGGTATCCTGGGGTGCATAAAGAAGAGTGTGGCCAGCAGGTTGAGGGAGGTTTTGCTCCCCCTCTACTCTGCACTAGTGAGACCACATATGGAGTACTGTGTTCAGTTCTGGTCTTCCCAGTTCAAGAAGGACAGGGAAATACTAGAGAGAGTCCAACAGAGAGCTACAAAGATGATTAAGGGACTGGAACATAGCTCTTATAAGGAAAGGCTGAGAGCCCTGAGGCTGTTTAGCCTGGAGAAGAGAAGACAGAGGGGATTTTATTAATGTTTACAAATATCTGAAGGGTGGGTGTCAAGTAGACGGGGCCAGTCTCTTTTCAGTTGTGCCCTGTGATAGGACGAGAGGTAATGATCACAAACTGGAACACAGGAAGTTCCACCTCAACATGAGGAAAAAATTCTTCACTGTGAGGGTGACAGAGCCTGGAACAGGCTGCCCGGAGAGGTTGTGGAGTCTCCTTCTCTGGAGACTTTCAAGACCCGTCTGGATCTCTTCCTGCCCTGGGTGCCATGCGCTGGCAGGGGGGTTGGACTCAATGATCTCCAGAGGTCTGTTCCAACCCCTACCATTCAATGATTCTATGATTCTATATAGGCTATGGTAATTATCTACATTTCCTCTGTGTCAACACTGAGAGGTGGGACCATATCACTCATCCTGGGAAGGGATGAATCTGTGCTAGACAGGATGAATCATCATCTGCAGAAACCATTTGCTCTCCATTAATTCTGGAGGAACCTGCACAACTAGATTAAGTGACATCTCTTATTTTTAGAAAGCTGAAGTGAAGTGAAATTTATCCCTTCCTTAGTGCCTGAGCAGAGCAGGGGCAGTGTGGCTTGCCCTGATGCACAGTAGTCTGTGGCAGAGCTGGGAGCAACGAGTGGCATCTCTGAGCATCAGTGCTTAGGATGTTGGGCTGAAATCAAGATCAAGAGTGTCCCAGTTCCGACAAAAGCACAATCTGTATGACAAAACTTGCAGAACTAACTACAAGGTCTAAGGAAAACACAGCCTCAGAGATTGCTTGAATTTTGACACACTTTGCACTGAGACCTTGCTTATGCCACAGCAGGACATCCAAGTAAAAGGCATTGCTACAACCCAGAAAGGGTGCAAGCTGGGAGATCGGGATTAAGACAGGGATCTGTACCACAATCACAATGTTGAATGGATTAATTGGTAAAATCAGGTTGTGCACTGGGGATTGGATTTGAGCACCCTTTCAACTTTTCTGGGGGGAAGGAGAGCATAATGCAAGATTCTGTTTTAGGCCCATTCCTAACAAAATCTAGAGTGTTGCAGCAAAATAGAGGAAGGAATGTTTTGAATGACATATACCATGACTAACAAACTCTTTTGTAGGTTATAAAGCATTTCCACCTTATTGTTTATACATTCAGAATGCTCAGAAATAGATATTGTGATGAATTGATAGATTTTAAAATATGTCTGGGTTTTATTAATTCATTAGGGGATCCCATAGTTAACCCTTGAATAATCAGCTTAAAAGCAGAAGGCAGATTTACTGGCATACGTTTTTTTTACATGGACATATTTTGCTGGTCAAATGCCAAGATACGTAACAATTTTGATGTCCAGTGAGTTTATTATCTAGGATCTATCAGAGGCTTTAGTGTTAGGCTTTGAAACATACACAGTGGCAGCTCAGGTCTTTGGAAAATATCACCAAACTGGGAGGATTTATCTCATGTACGGGGAAATGTTTCATTCTGTTCATGATGAACTTTCCAGTGGAGGCACTTTACACAATATATTGTACAACTGCTTATTTTGGTGCCTGCTTGTTTTCCTGTTTAAGAGTTTTGGCCACATTTTCATGCTGTGTTTCATGCCATGTTTGCTGCAGCCCGCCTGTGGATGAGAGTTGCTTCTTGTCTCATTTCAGAAACAATTCACAGCTGATTAATTTCTGCTAACTCTTCAAATTGAGGAAAACAGTGAGCATTCATTTGCAACAATGCAAAATAAGAATGCTCACAGTTTCAGCTTTAAAGTATTCCTAGGTGTAGCTTTTCCATTTGAGATTTTTGGCCAGGCCTTTATGAGCCTTTTTCCTGGTCATTTCCCATTCCTTTCCCATCAGACATGGTAGCAGGAGTTGGAATGGGAGGGTAGTCTAGTTCCTGTCGCCTTGAATTTTAAGTAGCATGGTGTCTGCTTTTTCTCAGACCATATGTAGATGACAGGGCAGAAATGTCACCAGGGACAGCTTCCCCTACCTTAGCTCTCCAGCAGCAACTGCCACAAGTGGAGCTCTAGCAGGAAAGCAGTGACAGAAGATGCTGGAGATAAAAGTCTGACAGGGATATGACTGCTAATGCAAATGTTGCGTGCTCCCTCCTTCTGGCTCTTCTTGCCTGGAGTGAACCCAGTTCACTGATGGTGGGTGGCACAGGAGCCACATAATACCACAGAATATCTCTGTGATGGACCTGTTTCAAAGTATCTCTTCATCCCACAAACAGTGGGATGGTTAAAGACAGGCAGCTGCTAATGTGTGTCTGTGGTTCTCATGAGGCTCTTAATGAAGATGGCACCACTATGATCACCTGAGGCAAGGAAGGAAGCTCTTCCTTAACCCAGATGCAGGTGTTCTTTCGGATGGAAAACACTGGGCTCACCTGAGCTCTGTTGCTAGCCAGCACTATAGCAGGATAAGAGTGGTGACAGGACTGAAGCTTATTCTTGGTCTGTTGCTGGTACTGTTTTGCTTGGAATTTGCAGCTGAAGTCAGATGCTGAGGGATGTGCTGGATATTTAAGGGGAGAATAAGCACTGGGTAGGCAAGGTGACATTGCCTGTAAAGATCTCAGTATAAAGAATGAAGGATATCTGAAAAAGGACATAAGAATTGAGGAAAAAGAGAAAAACTATGGAGCTACGTTCTTCATATGGTGCAGAGAAGGAGGTGGGACCGGAGGGTAGGGGCCTGGGTCTGAAGAGGTACCCAAGGAAGCCTGCTTTAGCACACAGACCTATGATATCCCAGACATGGGGATGTCTACTCCTCTGAAGGCAACAGTTTGGAATAAAAAAGCAACCAACAACTGCATGCTTCTGCTGTGCCTTGTTTGGCATCAGTTCTTAGAACAGGTTCTTAGCTCTGACACTTGTTTCTCAATTACCAGATAGGCAAATGGGTGAAATCAAGCTCAATCTTAAAATTGCTGTTCACATTACTTTTATTTGCATGACTTCTAACTGTGCAGTCGTTCAGAGGTAGCCTCCAGGGGTGATTAGAAGATGCAAAGAAATTGTCGTACTCTGACTGAAGCTTGGATGAGGAAATACAAGCAAAAGCTGCTGTTCAAGTACAAAACTTAAAGAACAAGGCCTTTCTTAGCAAAACATAGAAGTGATCACAGTAGGGTTGAGGTTTGTGGTGTATCCTAAAATAACAGAAATGGGTAAGTTTTGCTGCTTAGAAATCTGCTGAAGAGCCTAAACCTTGTTTGCTGTGGACTTCAAAGCACCTTTAACAACAACTCAGTGGTGACCCAAGAGATTAGGGAGTCTTCTTCACTGGAAACTTTCAAAACTTGCCTGGACACGATCCTGTGCAACCTGCTCTAGATGAACCTGCTTTGGCAGGGAGGTTGGACTAAATGATCTCTAGAGGTCCCTTCCATCCCCTGCCATTCTGTGTGACCAGGAGAGAAGCTGCAAGTCACAACTAGTTCCCCGAGCCAGCAAGCTCTGCTGGTGATTTTGCCAGAGACTGCTGAGTTGCTGATTTCCAGCAGTAGTTAGGCTTGGGGATTGCAATCCAGAAAGCTTCAGGACTGGATGAAATGGGGAGCTCTCAGCTGCGAACAGGCAAAAGCGAAAGTGAACATATGTAACTTTGACACAAAGGTTAGTAAGTCACAGAAGTCAATGTTGTGTTACAAGTTCTTGAAATTTGGAGTGCAAAGTTTGTACCCATGCCTGGTAAAGTCATGTATGGATGGTTGGAGTGTACCTGACTTTCTTCCTTTCCAGAGATGTTGTCTCTGGAAATACAGCACCACAGCGATGGAAAGACTTCCCTTGGCTGAGCTCAGGGCAGTGTTCCCCATGAGGATTTGCCCTGTTAGATCCTATTACTTTCCCCTCCTCCATTTAGGTGAGATCTTACTGCATTTGGGACGTTGGGTTACCATTACGTGCTATTGGGACATCTGCAAAAGTAGGGCGTTTGGGCAATAGGAAACAGAGCGGTACTAAGCAGGGTGTAAGCCTAATTCAAACATGCAAATCAGGATCAGTGTTTTGCATTGATAAGGAGGTGGGTTTTTTGGAGGCTTGGAAGAAGTTTTCTACAGGGACCTAGCTCTCCAGTGGCTGTAAGCGCTGAAAGCTACTCTGGTGGAGAAAACTATTTTTGTGGGGATGAGATAATGGCTGACCATTTGTGCCAGCTTTTTTATCAGGAAATCAGAGAAAATAGAAGTATGAAAATTCTGGGAGCAATGACTGCTTTGCTGTGGCCATTTCCCTAGAAAACATTTGTATGGACCTGTGGAAGCATGCATGATAGTGTTCCGATTAAATGTCTTTATTAGACCTACTGTTAACGTATGCTTTTAGGGGGTTGCTTTAATAAATTGTCAGAGATTCATAAACATGTAATGATTTCTATGGAGTTTGGCTGTCAGCTTGTTGGTAACACCTAATGCTGAGTGTCTATCTGTTCTCGATGATCTCTCACTCCAAACACATGCAGAGACCACATCCATAGAATCTACATATCTCTGTGAAAAACTCAGTGCTCTTCCACGACACTGCTGGATACTGTATAGTTATAAAAGTCTTTCCGGGCCTGAATCCCGGGTGACGTTTGATAGCCTTGTGTTATGTGGTAGGTGACCACTTCTGCCCACCAGATTTGTGAAGCTCTCAATAGAGTGAGCTTTCTCAAGCTTGCCGTCATTTTCACACCTCCCTTTGTGAACAGGCAGGTGGAATATAGGAAGGTTTTAGCACAGGAGTTAGGGATAAAACCCAACTGCCTGCAGTTCAGATCTGTCATCTCTGGAGCTCTGCAGAGTGTTCTCCTCCATCTGTAGGAAATGGCCACAAAATATTTGAGGACATGGAGTGGTGGCTCCATCTTCATATACCTGTGGACCTGTGTGAACACACAGTCTACCAAATCCAAAGACAAGGCTTGAACAGTGCAGTTACTGGCAATGTATACGACCTTGAACTGATACCATGAGAAGGGACTGTTTGGTTAGCTCAGTGACATTTTCTAAGCAGAGAGTAAATGCATGTTTAACTGGAAATATATCTTTATTGCTTCTGTCCATCCAGACATCAAAAAATGTAGGAAACCCCTGGAATAAACAAAATCCACCCCCACATCTCTACACCCCCATGCAGTCATAGGCAGTTCACCTTTACAGCAAGGTCCCTTTCACTCCCCACCTACAAACACTCTTGCTCAGACCAGTAACCTGTTTTCTTGAATCCTGCTTGTGGCATGATGCAGCTATTTTAATCAAAGTTGTAGCTGTAGAGACCTGATATTACCTTGAGATTATGGACGTTTTTCTTATCTGGTGAGCCCAAGGCAGAGTTAAACTGGAGTGCGTCTCGGAGGAACTGAAAATGAGCTGTATGCACTCATTTATGGTAAATGAGAAGTCTGATAAAAAAAGGTGGATTGTCTGTTGAGTCAACACCTTTACCTGCTGTTGTGGTGTGTCATACGCTGGTATCTCCCTGGCTGTGCAGGAAAGGCTGCATCCTTGTTCCCTTGATGATTAAGAGAGCTGCTAGCGGGCAGGGTAATACTGAAATCCTTACCTCACTTGGCTGTAGTCCTCGCCTGCATTACTGTATGTGTCAGGGTTGCAGGAGCTGAGTGGGCGTCTCGCTGCTCCTTGCTGCTCCTCACTCTCTGCATCACTACCATCCTGCTGGCCCTGCCCTACCTGGGGTCTTCTGGGCTCTAGGTGCTCCAGTCTCTCGGGCTTTCCTGTTTCACCTGAGATCAGGAATGTTAACCTGGAGCTACTTGCCTGAAAATAACCTAGGGAAATTACCCAATGCATAAGCAGGATTGCACAATGTGTGTCCTGTAATGTGGTCCCATGGCCAAAGAAAAGCCACAGTGTGTAGCTTTCTCCAGCCTCTGGCAACAGATACATGTCCCTCGGTGAGAAAGTCAAGAGTTCCACTGTCTGCTGCACCCTCAGCCCAGGCCCATGGTGAAGTTTTTGAGGGAGATAAGCTGTTGCACATCAGCTACACAAAGAGGGTCATGCTGATGCTGCTTTGCTGGGAGCACAGAAACTGTGACACTTCAATGGATGCATGTCAACCTTTTCTGCTCTTTAGTTCTACTTCCAAGGAGAAAATTCATGCTTTTCTTTTCGCAGCCACACAAAGCCAGCTGGCTTGGCCAGGGCCCACCAGAATACGGTTTTGTTGACTCAAGATTATTCATTTAGCAGATTTCCGTTGGAGTTGCTTACAAATGTGGGAATTGCTGGGTTAATCTTCATGAAAGATAGAAAAATTGGCACCAGAAGGAATTTTTGAAAAAGCAAATTAAAGTAAAGGAAAGAAGCGGGTGTGAAGTAAATTATTTGCAGTGGAGTGTTTTCCTTTCTGAGCTAGCAAAGAATGTAAGGGTATTTCCTGGAGAGAAGAATGTCACATTTAGAGGTGTCCTTCCTTTGCTAATAGAGAGGTGAAAATCCCTAACAGTTAAACATTTCCAGTTCGAACATGCCCATTATGGGCAGAAGAGGCTCTGTGAATAGTATTTGCTGGCCTTTTGGGCCTTTGGTTTAGTTCCTACATACCTTTAATTTGCTGCAAAGAGCAACGTTGCAGTACAAACGATCAAGGAAGTTTTTCCAAACCATGTTATTGTTTTGCATGTGCCTGAATAATCCCTGTGAAGAAGGAAACATGAACTAATATAACATATTTATCACACAGCTCAGAGAATGCCATGGCCATTGCCAGAGGAGATTTCTGTTCACAAACCTGCCGATTGGATTTTTCATGTGAGGGAAGATTTTCTAAGTGGCAACTTGGTTTGGCGCTGCTTTGAGAGCAGCTGAGCTCCACTGAGCCCTGGGAGACAGTGTGCAGCACTGCTCTTAAGGCATCTTGAGGGTCTTCATGCTACAGCAGGAGCTTTGGATCCAAAAGGATAGAGCTGATGCAAAACTTATGGAGGAAAAGGGTCAGCAACATATGAAATGAAAACAGATCTGTAGATCTCTGTTACTTCCTAAGTCTGAACAACTAGGTTAGGGCATAGCCTTTCTGTCAGGCTTTTTGAGCCTGGTAGACCCCAACATATTTGCTATATCTCTTCATCCTTTATACTGCAAGCAGAAACAGGGGATTTTTCCTGTCATTGTAACAACAGTCATCTGAGAACTTGCTTCTGAATCTGGAGGAAGACATTCAAGAAAGATCTTTAGGCATCTCCCACATGTAGCTGATATGCTTATTTGAGGAGGGCAGATGCATATCTGAAGAGGGGGCTTAGACCTTTTGGCTTTCACTGATGCAGCCAGCTGCTCTTTCTGGTGGGCTTGTCTTGATAAGGCAAGTCTACCCTCAGCATAGCTTCAAGTCTAATTTGCGAAGAAAGGACAAAATACTTGCTGTTTTCCTTAATGAGAAGGTTCTGTATGTTCCTTCATCCCTCATGTCTTGCAGCAGGTCTGACTGTGTTAGTATCAGGAGCCTTGAAAGATGGCCTTACACAACCTGGAATTACACTTCTTGAGAAATGTCTCCTACATGTACTTCTGATGTCCTTCAGAGCAAAGAGCATCATGAGAGCAGTTTTTCTCTCAGACCTGGAAAGTGTAACCTGTGGTGTGAGCCTGCCTTGCATTGTGGATGTGACCGTGTGTGTTTGTGTGCATGCAGGGGAGCAATGCCCTCAAAACTTCCAAAGTTAAGTTTTGTGTTGAGCGTATGAAGGTCTCTCATTGAAAATCACTCTTGCAATTTAACGCATTCAGCAGAGCGCAGCAAAATCTGCAATGATTCTGTCCCAGTCTGGATGTCCCACTGACTGAGGTGATTTGGGAAGTGAACTTATGATTGTGCCCATTACATAAAGGTCATCGTAGTGGTTGGGGCTGGAGCTGAATGGTGACAGGTTTGTGCCATGTTGATATTTGGAGGTAGGACCAATTCAGATTCCTGGTTTCAAACACTGGGTGTGGAATGTGCAAGATAGTTTGTAATCAGCCTTCAGTCCATTGTAGTTCTCTCATTAATCCTTCAGTGCAACTAACCTCTGCAGTAGGTGAACTTTTTCCTTTTTCCCTTGTCATATATCCAGGTCCCGCTTCATGTCCATTCTAATTATTAGTGAAATACAGCATCTTTATGATGCCCTGGTAGTCCAGAGACTCCAGTCTGGGGCAGGATATTCCCATCATTAAGGGTTTGCTGAGCTCTCTCTCTCCAGAAAATGACATTTACTAATGACATCATTTTGATGTATATGATACCCAAACCAAACATGTTATAAATTAGCAAAAGCTCATTTGTTTCATGAAAAGTATTGTTCTTCTTTTATTCAATGACCTTTTTGTTCCTCTACATCCTGGACCAATCAAGTGCTGGTGCAGTCGCTGACTTCTGAGCACAGACAATAGCTTATTCCGTCTATTCTGTTCAGATGACTGTAGGAATAGGCAGTCACTTTGTCATGTGGAGACTGGAGGTTGTATAAAACCCTTTTTCCCACCATTTAGAGAGAGTCAGAATCCTGAGAGGAAAACCCTGTCATAATAATAATAATAATCCAGAAGCTAGAGCCCATTGAAGTTTTCTCAGCTTTATGATTTGGGTGGGGTTGGAATGCAACACTCCCCATCTGAGGCTCACTTGAATTTTGAGAGCTATACCATGGATTGGCTTTCTGTATGATTCTAGCAACAGGTTGCATGTTTTTTTCAATGAGCTTTATATGCAGTTTCCACAGTGAGACTTCAGCGCTCACAAATACAGCAGGTCTAGGGGCTGACCGGTGCAAGGCTGTTGCTTTCTCCTCCACACCATGTGGGACAGGGAATGCCTTTGTCCTGCATGTTTGTTGAGCAGCCCAGCATGGTGGTCCTGGGTTGGACTAGATGCCCTCTGTGGCTGTCATGCAACCATCATCAGCCACCCTCTCAACACTGCAGCGCCTGTTGCGTGTTACCAAGGCATGGCAAAGGGCTCTGCTCCAGATAAAGAACCCCATGGGAAATTCCTCTGGGAAGGCTCTGTGATAGAGGATGGAAGGAGCAGGATGATGGGAGAGGTGTGTCCACAGCAAAGTCCTTAGGTGCCTTCTGCAAGTGGCCTCAACAACTACCACCCTGAGACTGGGGCAGGGGAGGTGTGCTGGGAAAGTGTGGGTGGATGATGGCAGGGGCCACCACTGTGACAGGAGGCTCTGCCTGGCAGGGTTTCGTACCATCCTTGCACCAAGGCACCTTGTCCATGAGATCCTTGTGGCCAGTTAGAGAGCAGCAGTGTCCAGCGGGACCTCCTGGTCAAGGTTAGAGCTTGTGGCCCCTTCATATCTGCAACCCATGCAGCCCCTTCTTGTGCCACAGCGTCCTAGGGAGCAGGCAGGGACAGAGTGAGGAGGGAGCAGAAGCAGGAGGAGGGCTGAGATGTCCATAAATCCCAGGACTAGCAGCAGCTCTCCAGTGCCACCAGTATCAACAGGAGAAGTGCCGAGACATGAACTGAGAGGCGTTACGTGTGTTTGGTGGGGCTATGAGAAGGCTGAGAGACCTCATTAGCATCATTCATATATTTTTGAGAGGTCATTTAATACCGTTCTTCTTCCTACCAGCCCTTTTGGAAGTCAGCATGTACCATTCACAACAAGTGTTTATCTTCCAGCTTTAAAGACAGACGTCAGAATATTTCCCTCCTTATTCATGCTCCATCTTTTCTCACAGCCCAATTATTCATGACATCACCACCTTTTCCTCCTCAGCCCCAGACACAGTGTTTCTGTGGCTACAATTTCCTGGACAAGAGTTTCCAGTTTGCATTGTTGGGGGGGGGGAAACAAGAGAGGGGAAAAAAAAAAAGGAGGTTGTTTCGTGTGGACACATTAAATGAGAAATGCAGCCATGGAAAACTCCAATGCACGCACACACACATACATGCACACAAGCAGAGCAACAACAACCACCACCAAGGTTATTATAATTAATTTAAAATATGTTTAGAAAAGAGTTCCTTTTATGTTGGACGGGCTCTTTAAGTGGCTCAAGAAGTATGAAAAACAGGAAATCAAACTGCCTCATTAGGAATTGACTCTGCTCAGTAATTAGAGGCTAGAAAACAAAACAAGGAAAAGCAGGTGGCGAGTGAGCTCCAAGCAGGCAGCTATTGTATCATTTCAATGTTCTGTGGGCTAACAACATTATTTTTTCAGAAAAGTGTTACTTCCATGGAGAAATGATCAAAAGAATCATCCAAAGTTTAATGGGAAAGTGGTTTTTGCTCAAACTCAATATGAAGGCTGCTAGCCTGCCTCAGCCTGGGGTTTAATTCCTAATTAGGTAGTATTTTGCTGCGTTCAAAAAGACAACTCTGTTCTCCAGCATCGACTGCTCTCCGACGAAAATCATGTTAAAAGTAATTACTGAGCGATACCATATTTTGCTGATACAATCAGACGAGATAACCCTAGACATTAATATCAATTATATTTTCAAACAATAACCTTTGCTGAGCAAATGCTGCCAGTGGCTTCCAGCAAATATGTTTGCGTTTTAGTTATACTGAAGTAAGGGGTTGCCTGCTGTACACCCGTGCTCCTTCAGTTTTGCAGAAATGTTCTTTTTGCACATTTCCAAATGCCACCTATAGCTATTTGCCAAAATCAGACTGGAGTTGTGTGAGCAGTAGTTGTGCCAGGGGTGGGTGCCCGCTCTGCCCCTCGGTGATGGTCGTGAGGCTTTCTGACTCATTTCACCACACCCAGAGAAGGCACAAGCTGCAAAAGGCAACACTTGTGGGGAACAGAGAGAGCTCTTTACTGGTCGGAAAGTAAGTTTGTATATAAATCTTTTCCCAAGAATTAAGTAGATGGATGCAAAATATCTAAAAAAACCCAACACAAACATCATCAAACTTTTTTGTGTGTGTGGAATAGCGATGAAGGAAATGGCTTTCTTCATATGGCTCTCTCACAGGCAGAAAATAGAAGCTACTTTTGTCATACACATTTTTTTTTTCAGTGGGAATTTTACTCCAGGTCTCTAAAAACAACAAATACTAACTGATGATAAAGCAGGAGTATGTACCTACTGTTTACTGCTGACATCCTGACAGGATATGGCGTGTCTCAGTGAGTGCGTTTCGGCTCAAGATGGGCCTGGTGACTTTGCAGGATGAAACCCTTGACCGGGAATGTCGAGCGAAGGGAGGCAGCAGAGCCGGGTGATTTCTCTCCTTGCTGGCCAGGTGCCTTGTGGCTCTGTGGTTGTGTGTCCCTTCAGGCAGCTGGAGGCTGTGGTCATGGGAGAGGGCAATGCTTCCCACAGCACCTGCAACCAAGGTTTAGGTGCAAGGCTGGTCTGGCAGAGGCAAGCCAAAAGCCAGTTGCAATCAAAGCAGATTCCCTGGTGTAAACAGGGTGTCAGTAAAATTAAAAATCAGCCTTCCTGTGGCCAAGCCAAGCCATGGGGCTGGGGAAGAGCCACAGTCAACACCAGCCTGGTTTATGCCAAGAGTGGCCCCACAGGATGGACTGCAGTCGCTGCAGACGGCTGTGGCCTCTGGCACTTTTCTTATTCTGTAACAAAACCCAGGTGGACAAAGAGGGAAGCGTCTGCTGGGTGTTCAGGTTTACATGGTGAGCAGCTGCCAGTCTGCTTCTTGCAGAGGCAGTGTGATTGTGGCTGTGCCCTGTTTGCGCCCTGGGTGGGTGGGCTTGGGGCAACTTTGTGCTCCAGGAGCCATGGCCAAGGGCAGGATAATTGTCCCAGGTCTAAAAAACTATCAAGCAAAAAAAGGAATTATGTCAAGTGTTATTAATAATGACTCCTTAAATCACTTCTTCAGGGAAAGGCTTCCAGCAGGAAGGAGGGTACATGGCTGAGCCTCCACAGTTAAGAAGACAGCTCCCTGTAGCTTACTGCTTTGCTACCATCGGTGAATGCGCGGACCTTTTCCACACACAAGTTCTCAGTTTCGGGCTGCTTCCTGCCCTGGACAGGCTGCTTCGGCAGGGACAGGCTAGAGAGGGAATGGAGCAGTTCACAGCCAGCCCAGAGCTGTCCTGGGCTGCATGTCTGCCCATGCCCTGATGTGGGAGGGAGCTCTGTGATGGGCAACTTTTGAAATCAAGAGCTGGGCTACTTTTCTGTCCTGAGGACAGTTTTCTTGTAAAAGGTGGTACGGGTAAATCCACTGGTTTGCTTGTGTGGAGGCCCCAGAGTACAGTATTAGCACTGTATGCAGCACAGACATGCCATCTATTGCTTTATTTATCCACTAAAGAATTTCTCGCTCCCAGCCAGCAGACTGGTGTGATGGATCAGTTTGTTGGTGGAACATCAGCAAGTGCTGTGTCTGGTGGAGGAAGAAAGGTGTGGGACTGTCACCTTGCCAGAGTGTGCAGGTGAACATTAGGAACAATCCCAGGCAACCACTTGCTACACACCCAGATGGGAAATGTGCCCCTTTCACCCAGCGCCTGGTGGCTGCCTTGGAGGCCAGCTCTGAGCTGCCAAGAACCACAGTGCTGAACAAAGGGACCTTGTGCTGGCAAGGAACATCAGATATGCCGAAAGCACCACAGGTTGCCAACCTTCCCTTGGTGGTATGGCCCCAGAAAATATGGATGTGGATTTGACTGTACTTTTCTCTCCCATCACCTTCTCTGGGTGTTCCCGTCAGTTGCCTTTCTTTGCTGTTGCAATACATGTGTTCGCTGAAGGCTAGAGGTTTCCTTATGGGCAAGTTGAACCCTGTTCCTAGATCTGTTGACATTTACTATAAGTGCTTGAGCCAAGCAAATAATCCATGAATATATGTTGACATTTCTAAATCAATTTGCTTTGGCTAGTACTACACCTGTCTAGGGATTACTCTTTACAAACATTCAATGGACTGACTTCTGCCATAAATATTCACAGCAAGTATCTTTCAACATCTCAGAGACCACATTTGAAACTGGCTCATAAATGAGTGAGGGTGATAACTACCTCTGTGTGTATTTATTAGGGAGCAGATATAATTTCATGGCTTAATTGCCTCATTGCAAGCAACCGTGCTACTTAAAACAGGGGTAACTGTAACACAGGAGGCCTTCAAATCCCACATTGTTATGCTTAATCTACATGGCCAAACATTAGAAACTGCATAAATCAGCCTCACAAATGAACCTGTGGAAACCATAAATAACTTTAAACAACAACAAAAACCTCGGAATACCTCAAATGTGAACAATTTGCTGGGATCCAGAAGTTCTTAGCAGGCCCAGCTAATGATTTCCTGTGGTTTCACAACACAGTGGCTGAGCGAGGGACGCAGCGGGGACGCCACGCCACCTCCCGTATTGTTTTCATCAGGCTCTTCTAGGTGGAATTTGTGAACTCATGAGAATGAAAGTTTCCCAGCCCTGGCGAGGATCCAGGCAGAGTTTGGGCAGACATTGTGCAAACTTCCCCACACATCTCCAGGGGCTGATTTACCACAGAATGAATGGGGTCCCAGAGCCTCAATGCTAGCATGGCCCAGCATGGCCCATATCTCCCAGTCTCAGGGCTAGCGAGTGGCTGGGCTGCCCATCATTGCAGCTCTGCCTCCTTCCACCCCTCCCTTCTGTGAGAGGAGGAGGTATCGCTCCCTCTTGCAAACCCAACCAACCTCAATCCTGATTTGCATCAGGCTTGCTATTTCAGTCCTGGGAACCCCAAAGTTGCTGGATTAGGATCTTTTGTTGTTTTTATGCATGTCCCTTCGGGGCTGAGCTGAGCTGTTAAAAATAAGGCACTAGAAAGACAAATGGTTTCCGGGGGGGGAAGGGAGAAGGGAAGAGGCTTAGGGCAGCTGTAAAATGCTGCAAGGTTAAATAAAACATTCAACTGCTTATGTATTTCTTCCTCGTGTTCCTGAAATCACTAACGACCTGAAGAAGCTGGAGGAATCATTCTGCTTGCTGTGTGTGTTGTTTTTTGGTTTTTTGTTTTGTTTTGTTTTGTTTTGTTTTTAACTTGTTACACAAAACATTGTTTTTTCAATTTCAGGAAGTCTCTTGATGCCCTTTGGTTGATTTTGTTTTGCTTGTTATCTGGACAACTAATATTTTTTCCTGTTAGGGGGAAAAAAGATTTTCCCAAGCAGATTAAAGATGTTTTTTAAGTGTATGAATGGTGACATGGTTCACTTTCATTGCTTTGTTTATTTTTAATAATGAAAAACACCTTAATTTATCGTAGCAAGACGTCCATCCGGGAGTAAACCTTGAATTGAATTTTCACTTGTTGTTTCTGATTTGTTTGCGGCTTCTTATCTAAGGGAATGCTGTGAGTGTTTTCTCATGCTTTTCTGAAGCCATGGCACGTGACACAGTTTTCTTCACAATACGTCGATGTCTGCTGGACAACGACAGCCACATTTGTGAGTTGCCAACTTTATTTGGTGGTTTTGAAGAGATTTGTTTATTCTAAATGTGTTGCAATTAGCTTTAAGAAGGTAGGTCTGTCCAGCCCTGATATTAGGAAGATTGTCTGAAGTGACCTCAGTTCTTTTTTTTTTTTTAAAAAAGAAAGAAATGGGCTCTGGGAGTGAGAGGCAGGTCTGTAAAAGGGCAGCTGAGGTACAGCTGACCAGGCTCATTTTTGGGAATGAGGATCCCAGGTACCCTGTTCCCTTCCCCTTCACAGCTGAGGTTGCTCTTCAGTGCTTTGCAGAGGCATGGACATCCTTGGTGCCTTCAGGCTGGTGGTCAACTTCGCACCTATGTGCTGTGAGCAAGGGAAGGGGAAGTCATGTCACTGGGTTTTAAAGGAGAAAGGCCAAAATTGTAAAGGGGATAGGAGGGGGAAGGGAAGTCAAAATTGTATCTCTGGGTATAAAACCCAGAATCTGTGTAGTGCATCACCAGTGAAAGGGTGCCAGAGGTGCCTGCTGGCACGTGGGGCATGCCCATGGGGATGTCCCTCCCAGCCACAAAGCTGCCATCTCTCCCAGCCTCTGGGGGACACTTCGAGGCTGGCCACGAGGCCTGAGGGCAGCCCAGGCCCTGCACAGGTGTTCACCAGCCTCAGGTAAGCTCAGGTGCCATCAGAAAGCACGATGGCTACTGCTCAGCAAATGGCTGCAGAGCTCCATGCCCTCAGGAGGCTGTAGGTGGGCAGGCAGCTGGCTCCAAGCACAACAAACCTCTCCGTTTGTCCACTTACCCACCGGTCTGAAGGAAACTACTGGGCCTGTCCTGCCCACCGACAGCATGGAGGAAGCGCAGCCAAGATATTTTTCTTGGCGCTGGGACCTCCAGCATTACAGACTTGCACGTGCCGCCTGACCCCAGTGAGCTGCCTCCTCCGGCAGCCACAGCTCGTTTCCTCCTGCTCCAAAGGGGAGGCCCTGCTGCTCCTGCATGCCGATGATGGCATTGGGATCGTATGCACGCGGGTCATTTTCAGCTGAATAACAGCATTATTCTTCCCAAATTGCACTGCTACAGTCACCAGTTTTTAACTCCTTCACGCGGTTTTAACAACTTGTGCAAACAATAACTCAAACTCTAAGGATCAAAAGCATAGAGAAGATGAGAAAAAATGATGAGAAAATCCCATCTTCTGGAGCAAAGCACATCTTCTCACCCTCTGGCTTATCTGAGTTATTTTCCAGAGTTCCTATACATTGTACTCACTGCTGCAGTGATCTGCGTTTTCTTAAGCCAGCCTACATGCACAAGGCAGGTTAATTCAGACTGTCCATTTCAAATGTCCTGCAGATAGAAGACAAGTTTGGAGAGCAGACATAGATGAATTTCTTTGCAGAGCTTACAAGACAGAGGCTTCCAAAATGAGAGCTTGCCTCACTCTGTGATATGCCTGAAAGCAGAATTCAGCTTTTGCCTTTCCTGACCATCTAATAACAAAACCGTCCGTGCAACTTGAGCAGGTGCTTTCAAGGAAGAAAACCAAAATCTGTAAGCAGGATTATGGCACAATTTCAGCAGTAAGTAAAAGGATCTGGGTCTGGTGGTGAGAACAGCTGTACCTAGAGACCTCTTGGACAAACAGCTGGACCAGGCCCAAAGGAGGGTTGTAATTGCCACATTATTACGTTAGCCACCGAAACATGCAAGATGTTGCGCACAATCTCTTTTCCAAATGATAGTGGAATGGCTATCACTATTTTTATAAGTTCTTATTGCAGCAATGATGGGGAAGTCCAAGTCAAGACTGGAAACCTATGGTATTAATTTATGCGCAAATGTGGGGAAAAATAGTAACAGAAGAGTACTATGGAAAATGAAGAGGGGCAAATGTCAAAATCACTTTGTGCCTTTTTGTTTGCACAGATATGTGCTGCCCTTACCCAAGGAGAACACATGGCCCCTGTCCGAGGGAGACAGCACTTTGGGAAGAGAGGCTGAAAGGAGGATCCAGCTGGTGGCTGTGCCAGGTCCCAAGGGCACCAAAGGGCTGTGATAGTCATGACCAACCTCACCTAGAGCTTCCTCACAACCATGGGCCCAGGGGCTCTATTTAAACTCAGCCCAGGGCCCTCAGCCTCTTAACCTCTCAGCCTCTTAACCCTCTTGTCTTAACCTCTCTGTCAAATGCACTCAGAAGCACATTGCTGTTTTACTACTGCTGACTCATCCAGCCTTTCATTTGTTTGACCCTGTGGCAAGTGTGGGAAAAGGCTGAGAATGGACCAATGGAGCCTGGGTGGATGGGGGAGAGGGATGGAGAGGATGTGAAGGATATGTCCTGAGTGGCAAACACCTCACTGGAGTCTAACACAAGCAGTTAATTATGAGGTTTGTTCTACAGCACTACTCATCCTCAGAAAAATGGACCTCTTGTTTAATAACAGGAGAACAAAGGTTAAGAGAGGAATGGCCAGCACTCCAGGCATATAAAAATCAGAAAGGAAACCAAAAAAGTTTTTGATGAGGTTTAAATGTGGGCCTTGTAACAGTGCTGGGAAATGATGAAACATCCTAAGCATCCATCATTACCCTGATTTCAAGACAATAGGTCTGAGGGCCCGCTTGGTGCAGGGTTAGGTCAGCCTTTCCTGCCAACTTTGCAGACACAGTGAGCTGTGAGCCAGAGGAGTCCCTTGCCAGGGGCACAAGAGGAAGTGCCAGTGTGATGTGGGGAGTTGTGTGGGTGACAGCTGAGTTGGTAATGCAGAGTTAACAGTCTTGAAATGTCGGTCCTCTTCCCAGCTCCTTCTCTGCTCAGTGTCTGTAGCTGACTGGCTCAGAGGGATGGATGGGTTTGCCCAGAGGACAAAGGCTGATGGACCACTCTTGGCCCAGTCTAGTATGAACCCTGGAGACGAAGGGCAGAGACTTGTCATGCTGCTCCCAGAACCCGTCTAGTTGCACTTGACCTGTCTCAGGTCCCTTCTTTGTTAGGTAAATGTGATTACTCTTGTCCTTCTCACAGGGTTGATGAGCTGTTGATTACTATAATCTCATTTGCTCAGTGCTGCATTGTCACTCTGTGTGGACAGAGAGCTCTGGAAAGTTGCTCGCCTTGGCCAGTGTTCCCTCATCTCCTTGTTAAAAGGCAAGCTTACTTCTTCCAATCACAATCACACATGATATTCCACAGTGAGCCTTGGCTTTGCTTTGCCACCTTCCCAAAGGGCTGCAGAGGGGTCCCTAGCTCAAAGCAAGGCTCAGCTGTCTCAGTAGCATTTCATGGTATTTTTGCTTGCCATACTCTGATGCTCATGGTAAAGGCGTGACTTTGTGTAGGATGCTGTGACACTTCTAGTTTGTCCTAGTGCTCAAAACACATAGCCAGCAGCCAGCTGGTTTGCTGGATGACTAGGTCAATCTCTTTTCCTCCCTGTGATTCTTATTCCCCGTGCATGATGGTTTGAGTGCTCCAGATGCAAACCTGCACAAGCAGTTTAGCATCTATCGCTGTTCCCCCTCTGCTCTGGTGTAGGTATAGCCTCCAGCACAGTGATCTCTACGTGTACACTTGGTCCTGACCAGAGCACCATGCCCAGCTAGGGGAGCACGAGGGACACGTCTGAGATCGGCACTGCATTCACTCTGTACAAGGCAGGCAGAGCAACAGAAGCTTTAGCCAAAACTTTCTCTTCCATGAAAACCACCCACAGGGCTTCACAGAGCTGTGTGTGTGAGAGTGTGTGTCTAGAGACACAGGACGCGTGTTCCCACTTTAGCCATTCAAGAGCAACAGTGTAAATGGGCTCCCCAGGGAGCCTGGACTGTGTCTCTGCTGGAAGAGACACAGCTGCAAAGCATCATTCAGGAGGAAAAAGCAAACATGGGAGAAATGGAGGTTGTCTCAGATGCTTTTGAAAAGCTGATAGTATTGAGCTCAGAGTTACTCTTTTCAGTCCAGTTTCTTACTTGATTTTGAGGCAAAAATCACATGGTGAGGTCATTGATCTCATCTGTACAGCAATGTCATTTTTAAGGATGCAGGACTATGACTTATGATCCTGTGAGATCAAGTAGAAAGAAAATCTTGACCTTGAAAGGGGAAAAGCCTCTAAACTCTTCGACTGTCTAACTGCAAAAATAGCCAAGAGAACTAGGAAAAAAAACTTGCCCGGATACATTCCAGTATGAATAAATAGGCTCTCTTTTCTCCAACGTTCTCCACTACAAAAGGAAATGTCATGTTGAGTCAACTTGTGACCCAGATGAAATTACATGTATGTGTTTATTTTACTTATTCTCCTGTTTACAATATGTTGCACTTGGTGGGCATATTTTTGTGCATGCTGTTGCATTCCAGTATCAAAATTACCAAAATGCATTTTTGTATTTGCTGCCCAAACTCTGGCTGAGGAATTGTGTTTCTGGGTATCGGTCACATAAAGGAACAAGCTCTGTCCGTGTGCATGTGTGCATGCACATGCTGACTAAGAACTCATTGCTCTGCAAAATAAACCAAATTATACATACAGAATAGTGATGGAAGGCTTTCTGCATTTTATCAGCCACATAATTTTATGGAGGTGGATGAGATGGGTTTGCTACCTAGGTCAATTCCAAGAAAGTGTTTTGGTGGACCTTATAAAGATGTTTTAACCCTTTGTTTTAAGGTCTAGGATATATAAGGCACTGTAAGATACCAGTACTAGGAACATTTAGGATGCTCCTCTTCACCCTTGAAGTGTGCTCTGGATGTGTCTTGCAAATAGTGAGTATGAACGCTTTGGTTGATGGTGGGTTCTGTGGACCATGGATACTGCTTGCTGCGCTGTGGCTGGCTGCTCCTGCAGCACACTTGCTAAGTGGCATTGTTTTGGACTCCGGTTTGGGTGGCATATCCCACACAGATGGGGATGCCTTCTAACTGCTTGAGAATCATTGATAGCTGTTCCTAATGCATTACTTTATTTAATAAGAAGCTATTTTCTCACTAGCCACCTGGATGCTTCCCATACAAACTGTACATGCAAGGGTCTATTCATGTTGGCCTACACAATGGATTTCCTTTCTATGAGCATTCTTGGAAATAAAGCTCCCTGAATGTTTGTGAATAACAAGGTTTATGGATTCCACCTAAACAAAGCAATGGTTTTAGTAGCAAGAACACTTGTGGATATTGTTGTGCTGCATTTTCCCAGCTACAGGTTATTTCAGCAGCCCAGCACTGGCTCCAGCTTTTGTTTGAGTGGCACATATGTACAGAAAAGTTGGCTCAGGAGAATATCGCAGAATGGAGACCAGAGCCCTGAATTGGTTTATTGCAGGAATTGGATTAACTAGTATGAGCTCATTCTCAGCTCTTCATTGCATTGTGTTTGGCAGTTCCTGCAGCATGATTGCATCTAGGTTAAGTGGCATTGTTCTGGAGTCCAGCAGGGAACAATCTGGTATTGACTAAGTGTGGGGGAAGAACAAGATGATCTCATGAATTTTCACCATTTTTGGTACCTGTGCTTCACTTGTGTGCCTATTCTTTTAACATTTTTCTCTGCCTGAGGGTGATAATTCTCCATGTACAGCAGATGGGATTGCTCCATGAAACAGTGTAGTTTGGATCAACCAGGCTAGCCCTCCATGAACATTGGCTGGGAGAGCCACTCATCCTGTCAGACACTGGACTACCGGCCAGCTTTATGTAAATGAAGGACCTGACTCGCTCAGCCACCTATGTTTGTACCTGTCAGCTCTAGCTCTCCTGCTTTCCACCCCCTCCACTGAGTGCTGCTCTCCTCAGAGGAGGTTATGGGGAAAGCCACAGTGCACTGGTGTGGAAAAGCCTGTGACTGTCCTGAGTATCACACAGAGCTTGGAGGATTGCATTGTTCAGATTCACTGAGGACTGTGTGAGTGTCTGCTGAGCGGAGTTTATGCTGTACGAGCTGCTCTAAGAGTGCAGTTGGAGCACTATCATTATGGACTTGGACTTCCCTGGAGAAAAAAAGGACTGGTCCACATCAGCAAAAGTGTTTGGACAGCTGATGTCAAAGAAAGAAAAATTCTGACACTAAGAAACTCTGGGTCTTGCGTGCTTTGCTATTGACACCTAAGCACTGTCCTTTTTAAAAGATGTCTTTGGTTAACAGTAAAATGCAGCTTCCACTGATGTGTTGACCATGCATCATATATCTGAGTACAGATCAGGCAAAAAGACTTGGTTAGAAGCCAGGAAAAATCTGCCTTGAGCAGTAAAAGTAAGGAAGCTTATTTTTGACTTGGAGGTGAAAGGAATAGAAAGATCTCAATTTTTTTCTCTCCTCCCTGGAAATGCTTCCTAACCTTAACGGTTAGACTGTTGTAGGAGCAAGAGGGTGGGAATGAAAGAGAGACCTTCATATGTCACTCTTCCAAAAGCAGTGTTGGGTTTCCCCCAGAGATCTAGAGGACCTTCTCCACATGGCTTGCTGCTGGTGATGTGTCTTCTTGGCTGCCATTCTTACACTGAATGGGAGCATCTGTAGGTCTTGTAGGTGTCCGGGGTTCGGCTGGGATAGGGTTAATTTTCACCAGCAGCTGGGAGGGGCCACAGCCGGGATAAACAAGGGAACTGGCCAATAGAATAGTAGCTATCATCCTGACGTCATGCTGGCTATATAAGGGGAGGGCTGGGCCGGGGTGGGGGCGCGGCTTTTCGTCAGGCGGCTGCAGCGTGGCCGGGCTGGGGCGGTGTGGCCTGTCTCCTCTCGCTATGGCGGTGAAGCCTCGAGGTTTGTAGCAGTCCCTTCAGCTATTATTTCATTAGTAGTATTGTCATTACTGCTGTTGCTTCTCTTTTTAACTGCCTTTATCTCAACCCATGGGGATTTGGCTTTTTTTTTCTCCAGATTCTCCTTCCCATCCCATGGGGTGGGGGCTTTGGGGGGACGCAGCAGGCGAGCAGCTGCGTGGTGTTTCATTGCCAACAGAGGTTAAACCACGACAGTGCA
>JAAGNO010020639.1:0-10364 GCA_033439905.1 Ceryle rudis | reverse complement strand
GCACAGGCTATGAAACAGGTTCAGAAAAACAACATAAAATAACTTAATATAGCATAAAATAAAATCCTGTTTCTCCACTGGTAACCTTTGTGTTCTGTGTCCTTGAAAGTGAGTTTGCAGCTGGAACCCCCCAGCCTCTCAGATGAGTCACAGCCTTGCCATTACTTAACTCCTGGGGAACACAGGGACCAGACCAGCGCAGTTCTGCTGCCCTGTGCCTGGGGCTCTGCATGACAAGCTCTGACCTGGGCCTGAGGGTTCCATCCAGGAGAGCAGCTCTCTGCAAGGCAGGTCCCAGGGCCCTCCAGGAGATAGGGGCAGGGACTGAAGGCCCCAGGCTGAGCTGACATGTTCCCTGGGCCTGGCAGGAGATGGTGCAGGTGGGGGCCCTCCCACGGGAGGCCAGTTGCAGCTATTGAAGGCTATGAGCACCCCCAGGCACCCTGACAGAAGGAGACTTGCACTGCTCAGATGCTCCCCTTGAGATATTTATGGTTGGCCACTTTGGAGACAGAGTATTGGGCCAGATGGACCCTCTCTCTGAGACAGTACTGTTCTCAGGTTCTTCTGTTTTACTGTGTTTTTCCTTAAGAAACAGACATTTCTAAAAATGAGCAAAAAACAATCCACAGGGAAATGAACAGGTATTGCTCACCGTAAGTTTTGCAACCATTTAGCTGAGGAGCACATCCTGCTTTAGACTGGAGGCTTGATCTTTGACACTGCCTAACGTCATAGCTGTTGGGTTTTGCCATCCTATGGAAACCCAGCTCAACTGGGTGAGCACAGAAGACTTTCAAAACCCCCCCTTTTTTGTGTGTGCACAGCAGCTGCACAAAAATTTGCTACTGGCAAATATGTGCATATGGTCCAATAATCTTGAGATGATCCAGAGCTCTCACTACCATCAGAAGGTACATGCCTCCTTCCCACAACATGACAGATAGAGCCAGTGCCTAGGTTGAGACATAGTTATGGGTGTTCAGTGCCTTCTGATAGTGCAAGGCTGGGAAGAAATGTCATCAGAGATTTTTCTCAGCATGTCCTGCTAGGGAAAAGAGGTAGGAAGAAGAAGAGATGGGAAGAAGAGAGAAGAGAGGAAAGGAAAAGAACTGTGGTGGGGTTTTTGGTGTGGTTGTTTTGTTGGGGTTTTTTGTTGTTGTTGTTTGGTTTTTTTAATGGGTTTTGAAAAAGAAGGCTGTTACTTGCATTTCCTATGGGAGAAACTGAGTTAAAGCAGGGAGACAGCCTGTTGTACACCATACACGATGTCTGCTGCAAATGTTTGGCACCTCAGAAAAGTTAACCTCTGTAACTTCTGAGGCAGAATTCTTTATTTCAGGTGCAGGATCATCGCATCACATTCCCAGGCTGTATGAAGTTGTTCAAAACGGTAGCTTTCAGCCCTGAATTGGAGTGGGGAATGGCATAAAAGGTTTTAGTTTACTTTTAGAATGAGGAGCTGTCCCAAGAGCAGCAGCTCAGAGGCTATTCCTATGAGAGCACTTGAAGGATGACAGAAGATTTCTTGCAGCAGAGTGTGAATTCAGTCTCCGGTTTCATGTTCTTTGCTATGCTGACCTCTAGGGAAACTTTTCTGCAAAACGATTTGCAAAAGCATTTGTACAAGGAGTTGTGGTGGCTTCAAAGTAATTGCTACACTTCTTAGTCTAGGGACCAGGTGTCTGGTGTCAAATTCAAAGTGGACCTTCATCTGAAGCTGCAAGCTGTTTGCTGCTCCAGCCCCACTGAGTGAGTCAGGGTCTTGTCCAAGTGAGCAGAGCTCGGTCAGCAGAGGAAATGTGCCTGGAGTTAAGAAGCGGGCTGATTGTTCTGGGATATTAAAAAGTTTAAAGGACTCTGTGCTCTGAATTTGTGGAGAGCGGCATACACCTTTTCACCCATTGCTAAGGCTACTTCAGCAATGGATGAAGTTGGTACCAACTACTTAAGTTCTAGCCTGACGGCTTTGGGAAGAATTAGCAGGTTGCTTTCCCAAAGGAGCTGGGGTGAGTGATGACTGTGCAAGTGTCTCCCATCAGCAGTCAGGCCGTTAGCCTCTTTCAGAAGGGATGTTTCATGGGCTGAAAAGCCAGAAAGCTCTGCTTGGTTTGGTGCTAGTGAGAAATGAAGCCCAGAGAGGACATGGAATACCACAGGCATAGAAGAGAATATTTTTTTGGTTTGAAAGAACTGTTTCAAAGAAAAGACGTGAAGTGAGACATGCATATTCCATAGGAAAGACCTTGCGAGATCTTGCTGCTTTTTCTCCTGATGTTCAAACAGGGGAAAAAATGCTGACAGATGTGGACTAGGAGCATTTTTATTATAGATGCAAAAGAGTGAAGGTGTGTCATATTAGCCAGTGAAGACCATTCTAGAGCAGCAAATTTATTCTCCCTTGGGTAGCCTGCTTCAGTCTCCTACCTCATTTTCTTTTTTGCCCAAGCAGAAGATCTGAATACCATCCCAGTGTGGAAAGCCTCATACAGTAGACTATTATAAATGCCAATACCCTAAGAATAATTAACTAGCTATGAAGGTGTATGGTGGAAAAGGTTCTTATTTTTCACTAAGTGCAGGCTCCTACTACCACAGGTAACTACCTCACTTTTATAAACAAATCCCTTTCATAATTTGTCTAACGCCATCCCTCATTGGATTTTAGTTTTGTTTCTTCTACGAGCAGATGGTTGCAAACCCCCATTCTTTTAATGAGTAAACCCTGTACATTTCCAGGCTGTCTTTATTGACAGTTTATTTATAGCTGCCTGCACTAATACTGTCTCTTAGTGCAAATAGTTCTTTTTTTCTAGCTGTTTATCTCCTTTCCTACCCTCAAGCTAAAATTGCAGCACACTGTGATTTCCTCCCTGTCTGTCTTATTCCAGAATAATCATGCTCTGCCAGTCTGCCCTGAAATTATGATCTGGGTATCACTGATGATCTCCATAGCCTTTTCTGCTCCTGTTGTGATTTCACCTTTCTCTGAATAAATGACCAGAACAGATGCAGATTCAATGATCTACCAGTGACTTCAAGACACCATTAAACTCTCTCTACTATTCTCGTGTGGGGGGGCTGTATTTGCCATCTCACATCTTGATCAACCAATATACATGTATTGGTCCTTCTCTGTTTTTTCCAACATCTGAGTTCCCAGTTCATAGAAACATTCTTCTGGTGGGGAAGAACAAACACTGGCATATTTAATCTAGCCAGCTTTTCCACAGTGCCTTAGAAAACATGAATTATTGCACTTCAGTCACTAGGCAATCTTAAGGCAAGATACAAATATAAATGTAGTCAAGAAATAGCAGAGGTAGTATCAAAAAAAAAAAAAAAAAAAACCAAAAACAAAACAAAAAAACCACACCTAAAAGCCCCAATACAATAGCAACAAAAACCAACAACCAAAACAAAAACCACCAGCACCAAAACTAATTAAAAGACAGCATATGTGTATATGTAGACCTCAGGCTATTTCTGTAAAATGGTTAGAAGACATGTGAATGCACACAGTAATTCAGAGAGTAAAAGTCTTCTAAGACTTCCACGCTTAACCAAAAATACTCATGTGATAATTAAATTCAGGCCACATATTAGAGACACCACAGAAATTTTAATTTCTAGCTCTGTATGCTTGGGGTAATTACATAGTTTTAGTAAGAGGAAAAAGCAGCTTGATAATGGATGATTGGAAATAAAGATTCAACAGATGCTAGATAAATGTTATTGCTCAGCAGAAAAACAGACACCTTTCCCCACTGCTACCTCCCAAATAAATGAAAAAAACAACTCTAAAGAAAAATTCCCACCCAGTCAGACAAACAAGCCCTGAGGCTTTCTGCTAAAAAATAAAGATCCTACAATTACTGAAAACTTTTCCTCTCTCTTTTATCTTAATGGATTTATGGGTTGTCCTGCACCAGAAGGATGTTGCTAAGGTCTTTACATACTGTATTGACAGAAACAAGACACAGAATCTTTTCAGAAGGGAGGAAGAAAGTACAAGACAAAATGTATCAAAAAAGCAATGTTAACACTGCCCATGAAGTGTGTAGCACACCCTGCTCCTTAGTGCATGTCCAGCTTAGCATCTATCTGTATCCATTCTGTTACATTAAAAATGATGGACAGTCACTCAAAACAGACCCTTGGGAGCCTTAAGGAACTTTTGCATATCCAACGCAGTATTTGTGTAAATTACCTAAATGTTAGCCCCTGCATGGGATGGCTGCTAGGGAAGGCCTTCTCTAGGGGTTCATTTTCTAGAGCTATCATCCCAATACATGATGGTATTTTGGCTGCACCATTCCAAGTCTGTTTCTCTCCAGTGTCTACCACTGTTTTCATGTGCTGACCATATGATAATACCTTGCAAGTTAAAGAGAGACCTGCAAACACCATTCCTACATCACGAGGTTTCAGCTTGTTGTGGTACAGACAAGATCTACCTCATCAGAGCACTGGTTCCTACACCCCTGCAAGTGCCACTGCCCAAATGTATCTTCTAACCCGATCTGACGCTCCTTTCCCTCCTGTTTACTCTTCCCTGCTAAGCCTTATGGAAACAAGTTGCAATGCAGCTTAAATCTTCTGTCTCTTCAGGTAGCCAACTATTAGCACTATGCAAACAACGTCTTCAATGTTTCTGAAGTATTTCATTCTCTGAAAGGAATCTGGTTTAGGTCTGCTTTGCTATGTCAGGAACCTATGCATTTCTATAGGTTTCACTGACAAATCCTATGCTGCCATCGCCTGACAGCTGAGAGCTGCCAACACTGGCATGACTGCTGTTGGCAATTCCTTCTACAACCTGGTGTAACCAATTTCCAGTCAGAGTAAACTTGCTGTCATTAGCAGCTTAGCCTCTAGTTAAGAAGCTTCTCTGACAAGTCATGAGGCTCGTTCCACATGTGAAAATGCCAGTGCTCTCCTGATAATCACATAACTCTTTCAGGTAATACATTCTTGCACCAGAAAGGCTACCGAATGCTCGGGAGTAAATTGAAAATCGCAGCTTCTGTTGAACTGTCCAGATCTGTCCTGTGTAATTATCCACAGCTTCTACAACTACCTCTATGATGTAGGGTTGTTTGCTTTCTGGGGTTTGTTTTTGTTGTTTTATTGGTTTTTCTCATGTGCCAGAAGCCTGATAGTGTACTTGTTTTGCTGAGTGTGCTTCTGTGTGTGCTGCAACACACACTGGAGAAACTCTTCAGAGTCACTGAATAGTCACACATGATGAGCAGCAAAGGATATCAGCAAAGCTGAGAACAGCCTCCAGACTGCTATGGGAAGCTAAGATATTCCACAACAGCCACAGAAGAAGTCTGGGAAGTATGGTACTTCACACAGTGGGGAAGATATGAGGTGTGCTGCTACTGAGCCCTAAGTTGTGCAGAGTTTTCACGATGCACAGCATGTTCAAAAATAAACAAAGCTTGAAAAAGTATAAACTCGTCGTCATCTAGGTCTGAGCAATCCCTCTTGGATGGTGACCTTCTCTCCCGAAATGACAAGTGGGCCAGTATACCAGGCTCTCTCCTTCACCATCCTAAGGGACATTGTTAAAGAAAAAACCCAAACTAATGCCTTTGTTCTCCACGCAGCATGCATCTTAAGAGAAAACCTGAAGGAAAGTGCATGTGTGTGTGTATGTCTAACTAGAGAAGTATGTCACAAATAGCTTTGATGACAGTGTAAGAAGCGTGAGTTGGAACAGACAGATGAAGGGTGGAGTAAAATCACACATTTGTAAAAGGAGGCTTGCTGTAGCTGGATGATGTACAGGACTTGGACAGGAGAATACTTTTGCTTGGGTTTAGAAGAAGAGAGGAAATCACTGGGGGGATTCAAGAAGTTGAGGTGGAGTCTTTTAGGTGGGGTTTTTTTTTTCATAGATCATAGAATGGTAGGGGTTGGAAGGGACCTCTGGAGATCATCAAGTCCAACACCTCTGACAGAGAAGCATCACCCAGGGCAGGCCACACAGAAACATATCCAGGCAGGTTTTGAAAGTCTCTAGAGAAGGAGACTCCACAACCTCTCTGGGTATTCCTCTTCCAGTGCTTCGTCACCCTCACAGGAAAGGGTGACACGGTACATTTTTAAGTCGCCTTTTCCATATAAACATAACCAGTATGTATGTAAGGTAGCTAACAACAGTAAGATAGCAAGGTGGCCAGAAGACTATTAAATCCCAAAGGGGAGACAACAAATTCTGCTGTTAAAGTATTTAGGATGATATTGTACATGGTATGGCAGATATATACCTAATGAAACAAAACCATCTCAAGAAGATTAATTGAAGTATAGGCAGCAGAGTGGCAGCTCCAGTCATGAAGTTCAATAAAATCATGAAAATGCAAAAGGTAGAGAGGGCAAAAAAAGGGAAGAAAGAGCACTAGAGTCTGAAATCAGAAGTCAAGAAGTTTAGAAGGAAATCTGAAATACCCTAAATTGAAATTAGTTTCAGCAGTGCAAGACAGAAAAAAAACCCCAAACTTGTTTTTCAGGAAGCAATGAAATGGCTTTTTTGCTCAGAGTTAAGCCTGCCTTTTCATAGTGAGTGATAGGAGTGATTTCCTCTTAGATGCTAGAGCAGCAAATGTTCTTACACCCACATGTTAATCAGGACCTACATAAACCTAGGAAAAATCACCCGGCTGTAGGCTTTTCTCCACTGCCTTCTGGAGCCCCCTTTCAGGTTGGCCCAGCTATCCCTCCTTGATTGCACGGTGCATTTTTTTTTTTTTTCTCCAGCGACTGTTTTGACTAAAATAAGTCAAAGTGAAAAATCGTTCACCTTGCAATACCCTCCTGAGTAGTATTAATTAAATTTAGCGTGGATTCATCATTATAGGAGACATAATAGGTCTGACTGAACCCCTATTGCTTTGTGTGGCCATTCTCTGCTCCCATAGTTGATGTCAAGCAGTAGAAAAACCACACTAAGGTGGGTAAAGTGCTGTATAGCCCTACCCTGAGGCCGGGTGAGGCCAGAGCACCGCTCTGCTTCACAGGGCTTAGAAAGAGGAAGCTAAGATTTATGTAAGGCTGTTCCTTAGGATCAGTTCTAAGGACTGAATTAACTCTCCAGCATCTCTCCTAGTTGATGGGCTATGCAAGGAGGAATTGCTTTATTACTGTAGAATACCCTGAGTATTTCAACCAATATTGATTGGATAGAGAAAGCCATTTTATTCTGTTGCTGGTTGAACTGTCAAACTGGAGAAGAACATTGCTCATCTAGAAATAAGCCTTCACCATATAGAAATCAGTCCTTAGTTCAGCACTCAAATCTGAAACCAGTTTAAATGATGCTCATGATACGTTCACTGCATTACTTTGGTGACTGGGAGCTAGTAGTAGTTGGCACACTGGGTAAACTGGGAAGGGTCAAGGGCATCACTTTCCCTGAAGTGACCAGGTTCATTGTAAATTAACAAAACGTGTAACTCCCATGACCTTGCTAAAGCAAAAACCTCTTTATTATACTATGTGTGGGTAGATACTCTTTGTTTTTTCCTGCTTTGCAATTATGCAAATTCTTAATTTTGTGAAGAAATTTCTGGTGTTGCTCTGTGGAACAAAGCAGCACAGAGAAGAGACCTGCTCATGTGAGATGCTCTGCACTGGTGACTTTTGAAGTAAAATGAAGAATATAGAGGCAGTAATTCTAAATCTGCATTACGCCTCTTGCTGTTAGCAGCAATCAGACTGAGGATGTATTCAGACAGACTTGCTTTAGGAAATTCATGCACCACTATGTCAATTTGCTTAGACTTACAGCAGGGCTGCGTGGCAGTAGTGCACTGGTTCCTGTGGGGAAAAATCAGTGGTTTATCACACGCCTTGTCAGCAGCTAACACTGGAGTTAAAATTCACCCACCTTGCTCATAACCTGGGATGGATATTCAGATGAAAGGAGCTGCAGTGATCTTACCCCCACCCCAGCCCTGTATTCCTGCAAGTCCCTGCAACAGACGGAATAAAGGCATTTTCTTCTCTCTGGTCTGGAAAAGAGAGGAGAGCTGTTGGAATTGCTCCAAGCAGAGAGGATCCTGTAGAGCTGCCCCCAGTTCCATGTCTCTGGCCTAGAAACACCTTTGTGTGGGTAGGGCAGCTTCCAGGGAAGCAGGCTTTCAGAGGACAAGTGTTACAAAAAAAAGTTGGACTTCAGGCAACTTTAACAAACTAGTACCTCACAAGTATTTTTATGTCTCTGAATCACTGGGAAAACGACATATTCCAACACATGTTCACCTTTTAATGTGTCTTTAGTAACTCTGCTGATCACAAATGGTATCAAGGAGCAAGCAGTTTGTAAGCAGGAAGGAAACCTGTCTCTGCAGTCTGTTTACATCTCCTTGCACGCATCGCTAAACCTTGCGTATAACCCACTGCTGCCTTTATCTAACTGAAAAATTAATTTTGTCCTTCACCTGGGAATTGGTGGGGTTTTTTTGCTTCCCTTTCAGACTCCAAACACTCAAGAGAGGGGCCTGAAGATGAAACGTGTAACTGTTCTCTCATTTCACTTAACCACGCTGTAAATTCTGGTGAGCTGACAGCCTCTGCATGAATTAGTTGGACTGAAAACTACAAATGTATTGCCCACGCTGCCTTGCTTTACTACAGTATTGTAAATACTAAATTTTTGGTCTATTTCACTTCAGGGAGAAATTTATAAATGGCATTTTAGTGGTAGCGCTGTGCTGCCACAGGCCAGCAGGTGAATACTTTGGCTCTTTCTTTGAAGCATCTTCAACCTGCAGATCTCCAGATGGTGTGAATTTCTGCTTGCTGCAGTTCTGCTCTGGCCCTCGATTTCACCTGAGCCCTCGGGAAGGAGACAGACCCTTCCTCTTGTCACCGTGTGGCATCGCATACAGTGGGGGGGGGGCACAAGGTGGATATTTGTTCTTGTTGCACTTGAATAAAAGAAAACAGACTTGCTACCAAATGGAATTAAAACTTGGTTATTCAATTATATCCTTCATATGAAAATTACTAACTGGACAGGAATTTATGCTTTCGCTAGTTACCAGAGAATTTAGAGCTGCTTCTTATCAGGTGCAGCGGAAGCCTTTCTACACACTGGAAGCTGAAATAAATCTCTCTTGTAATACAATTCACTTCAAAGGAAATTTTAGCAGCTCTCCTGCTGAATTTTGTCTTCTCAGCTGACCTGTGTTGTATCTTTCAGTGTAGAAATACACACAAAACTCATTTTGTAAAGATGTTTGAAATGACATTTGTTCTTGCTTCTTCATGTAGTGAATAAATCTTCCTGCAAACTTGATGTCGCATCTGCCACAGCAGCTCAGTGGTTTTCCAGAGTGCCAATTTGTGGTAGTTTTACAAACTTTCAGGCATTTTATGCTGAGTTCAACCATGGAAAGCGCTTGGGACAGCAACACTGTAAAGTGGGGCAAGATGGAAAGCTTGAGCTTGTGTCTCTCTGCCGCTAAGTTCCTACAGGCAATCCATCCACCTTCAAATACAGCACTTCTAATCTAAGCACTAGGAAAACACAAACACTTCGCGTGTAAGGCAGAATGAAATTCCTGCTGCACTGCTCACGCGTGGGCTCTGGATGCAACAGGTGTGGGGCCACAAGGAAGTATCTGTTGTGTTGAGTATGTATTTATGAATCTATATAAAAGCTAAATGGATACGTGTACATAGAAATAAAATAAACAGGGCTCGAGCGCTAGAAATTTAAAGCAAGTCGTGTCCGCGCACTGCCATCCCAAGCCAGCCCGCGTTCCCCGTTGCGGGAAAGACGCGAGGACACCGAGGCGTTAGCCCGTCCCGCCTCGCGGGGGAAAGGGCCCCAAAGCTCTAGAGTTCCTCAGCGCAGAAATACCACCTGCCGCCCCCCTTCGCTCTCCACCCCACCGGCCTGGGGCAGAAGGAGCGGGAGAGGCCCCGGTCGGACGGGCAACCCCCAATGAACCCGCCGCCGCGCCCCACTCCCGGAAGGCACCTTTGACCCGACCGCCTCCATCCGCGCCAGGAAACGCCCCCTCCCCCCCGCCCTCGGGGCGACCGCGGCGCCGTTACCGCGAGAGCCGTGATGTCGCGAGAGCCGCCCGGGACGGGCCGGGACGGGGAGGGGGAGCAAGTTCTCGCGAGAGTGGGGCGGCCCTCGCGGCTCCGGGCATGCGGCCGAGGGCGGCAGCCCCGCGCGCGATTGGCGGGGCGTGGGCCCCCCCCGTCGCCGGCCCCGCGCATGCGCCGCGCGCCGCCGGGCCGTGTCCCCGGTGCGTGTGTATGCGTGTATCAGCCGCGCGCACGGCCGAGGCCGCGCGAGCGTTCCCAGCCACCGGCGACTCGGGACTGGGCACCTGGAA
>JAAGNO010020637.1:18860-29608 GCA_033439905.1 Ceryle rudis | reverse complement strand
CAATTCCTTCCTTTTCACCCTCTTGTCCCAAATCTCTCTCTTTTTTTTTTTTTTTCCCCTGGATGTCCAAACTGCTCTTTGCTCTCTAATTAGCAGCCCACAGTTTTCCTGCACTGCAGCATCCCCCCCGCCCCGAGCACAGTGCCCCAGGCAGAGGCACTGCGGTGGCAGAGCAGCTTATTTCATGTGTGTTAATGCCACCTGGGTGCAGCTGTCCCCCCAGCAGCAGGACAGGGAGGGCTACAGTAGATCACTGAGTAGAAGAATCACAGAATCACAGAATGGTGGGGGTTGGAAGGGACCTCAAAAGATCACCGAGTCCAACCCCCCTGCCATAGCAGGGTCACCTACAGCAGGTCACACAGGAACAGAGCCAGGAGGGTTTTGAATGGCTCCGGAGAAGGAGACTCCACAACCTCTCTGGGCAGCCTGGGCCAGGCTCTGTCATCCTCACTCTGAAAAAACTTTTCCTTATGTTTCTGCGGAACCTCCTGTGTTCCAGTTTGCACCCACTGCCCCTTGTCCTGCCATTGGACATCGCTGAGCAAAGCCTGGCTCCATCCTCCTGACGCTCACCCTTTACATCTTTATCAACATGAACGAGGTCACCCCTCAGTCTCCTCCAAGCTAAAGAGCTCAGCCTGTCCTCAGCAGGGAGATGCTCCATGAAGTCAATGAAGTCTGTACAACTGCTGGCTTGTCACTCATCTCCCACCCTGAAAGGTCATTGTGGCCTAAACGCAGAGCCTTGTTCTTACCCTAACTGAAGTACTTCTCTTTATAAGCCCTTTCTCCAGTCTCTGAGAAGATTATTTAATTTCTATACTTAGCACACTGACACGCTTGTAAAAATCCCTCCCAGGCTCAGTTTATCACCTTCCTCCTGGAATGGATCGCTAGTTCTAGCACATTCGTACATCACTGAAATGTCACAGGACTGCTGCTGTTTTCTAACGCAGAAACCGTTAGATCTGCATTTAATAAGTGATGTGACACACAAGCTGCAGTAACTCCAGGTACGGTAACCATGAAGTACACGGTCAATTATTATCATCTTCTATGTGAAGAGACATACACTTCATAGCAGTTTATCTTCATTTTTTTATTAGCACAGATGTATTTTTAGGGTGCTAGGGAATAAAGTAGAAGAGTTAAGATGATTTTCAAAAGCAGATCAGAAGACTTAGCTGGCAGCTCAGAGTATTTTTATCACCCTGTGTGCCTTGCTAGCAATGACGTGTTAAATTAATTTCTGGTGTACTTCAGAGCAAACGTTAGTGCCACGCTCCTGCCTGCTAAAGGCTTCTCATGGTTCATGAGAAATCTTACCGTGGTTATTTTATCATATGATAACATTTAGCAAGCTGCGTATGATTAAAATCAGTCATGCCAGTGAAGGTGCAAAGCAGCTCCACACAGCTGGGATCACAGAGATATCTAGGCAAACTTCACCCCCCCCAAAAAAGTCTCTCTATAAAGTAATTACAAGATTTCTCAAGACCTAGTTTGCATTAAAGAGCCATTCTGTGTAATTCTTACCTCATTTCTCCAACAGCACAGAGTACTTTGCTAAATAAAGCATGACTAAGAACCTACTCAGGGTCATGTTAATGAATGGATAGGAATGAAAGAAATTAATTAGGAATAAAATTAAAGAAAAAAAATAATCAGGAGAAACGGGAACTGCAAGCCGGCAGCAAACGTGCTTCCAAGAGATCACTACAGTAAAAGAATCGCTGCTATATTAGTTCTCTCTCCTTTGTTGCCAACTGGAATTATCAATACAAATCATCATGAATGAAGGTAAAAATGCATCTGCCCTGTAAAGGTGGGTGGCGTGTCAGCAACCTCCAGAACAACAGGAAAAGTTTAACCAGAGAGAACATTTTAAAGAAGCACAAAGCATCCGAGCAGCCTGGATTCCACTGAACGCAAGGAGGTCGTAGGTCAGGTCTGGGAAGCTGTGCCCTGTCCACGTGCAGGTCACTATAACCCAGCGGATCGTGCTGCCAGGAGCCCGGCGGGGGATAAGCAGGCACAGGGCTGCTCTGCTTCTACACTAAGAACGGTGTCAGTCAGAAGAAGAGGCTTCTGCTGGTGTCCTACCCCTGTGATAACGGCAGGGAAAGAAAAGCAGACAGGTTACTGAGAAAAACAAAACAAAACAAGGACAAAAGTTTTAGCAACAGGCAAGGAATGGAATTATAGAATCACAGAATCGTCGAGGTTGGAAAAGACCTCCAGGATCATCGAGTCCAACCTTCCACCTAACTCTTCCATGGTCACTAGACCACGCTCTGAAGTGCCACATCTACGCGCTTTTTGAATACCCCCAGGGATGGTGACTCCCCCACCTCCCTGGGCAACCCGTTCCAGCGTAGGGACTGATCCTTTTACTAGTCCCGTGGTAAGAAAGACCACATATAGCAAATGTAAAACCTGAAATTTATCTGCTTTATTATTGAGCAGTGAGCGTTTGTTCCTTTTTTTTCTTGCACACAAGAAAATTGGTGGTTCCCTGACAAAACATCTGAGCAGCCTGAGGAGGCAGCTGCTGCTGACTAGCCAGCACGACAGTGTGAGCTGTCACAGCTCCCTGTTGCACCAGGGCAGCACTACACCCACTCCCACATCAGTTCAAATTAGAAAAATCCTAAAAGATTAAAGAAAGATCTATTTCCAATTCCAAATTCAAACAAACGACAAGATGCTGTCAAGTTACTGCCTCGATCAGCTTGGAAACCAGCACAATATCGGTTTTCATCTTTATAAATTAATAGAAACGTCACAGTAATACAACAGTTGTTCTTTTGGCAAAGGATAACACATTACTGGTGTGTTTATAACAACAACTGGCCGTGGGGAAACAACCCTTGGAAAACAGCCATGTCAGAAGGAAAATGTTCCTTCATCTTTCATTCACTTGGGTTGCTACAGACCTGTTTGTTTATAAAAGACAGTTCAGTCCCACTCATGCTTAGAAAAACACCCAAAGGTGAATAAATGATTGTGACCAGTTCTGGGCTCCCCAGTTCAAAAGGGACAGGGAAATACCAGAGTCCAGTGGAGGCTGCAAAGATGCTGAAGGGACTGGAACATCTCTCCAGTGAGGAAAGGCTGAGAGCCCTGGGGCTGTTTAGTCTGGAGAAGAGAAGCCTGAGAAGGGATCTTATGAATGTTTACAAATATCTGAAGGGTGGGGGTCAAGTAGAAGGGGCCAGAGTCTTTTCAGTGGTCCCCTGGGATATAATGTGGAGCAACAGGCACAAACTGGAACCCAGGAAGCTCCACCTCAACAGGAGGAAAAACTTTTTTCCTGTGAGGTTGTCAGAGCCTGGCCCAGGCTGCCCAGAGAGGTTGTGGAGTCTCTTGCTCTGAAGAGATTCCCAACCCACCTGGATCTGTTCCTGTGTGGGCTGCCCTGGGTGACCCTGCTCTGGCAGGGGGGTTGGACTTCATGATCTCCAGATCTTCCAACCCCCACCATTCAATGATTCTATGATCTCTGTGGAGCATTTTCTCTCCATTTCAAGAAAAAGGAAGGTTAATGAACCATTGGTCAATGGGATGTTGCCTTGTGCTCCTCCTACTCAGCAGATCACACAGGGTCCTTAGCATTAAGAGATGCACAGACTAAGTGCAGAAATGAAAGCATTAAGTGAAGGCTTTAAGGTAATTCTAATACAGAAAGGATTGTTATAGCAATTAAGAGGAGGAAATAGTCAATTATGAACTGACAAGTTATAGTGCCAACCTAAAAAAAACCCCTGTATTAAACTAGAGAGCCAGATTTGTTTTCATAAATTTAATTTCTGTATTTGAAAGCTGAAAGGTTTTTTTAAGGTCTGTTACAGGAGAACTTCCAAGGAATCACCTTGATACAGTCTGAGCTTCCTGACCACCTCCCTCCTCCCCAAGCACAGCATACGAGCGTCCACATGCTCAAGCATTTTCTTCCCAAGGTTATATTCCACTTGATTTGAACAAAGGAGTAAGAACTTGAAGGGAGCAGCATATGCTTGTTGGTACGAGCGGCTATTGGCACACAGAGAAACAGGCAGAAGGAGTTTGTCACCCGCCTTCTGCCAGGACCAGATCTCACCCCTGGCATGTTTCTCGTACCAGGGCTGACAAGTGACGGTGCCACTCACCCCCAGTCAGCAGCCTGTTTGAGAGGAGGGGGAGGTTTTAGGCCGAACACACTTCTTGCAAAGGAGAGGAGGCTGCTAAAAGAAAACGCGTTAAACTGCTCTTCAGGTACAAGGGAGTCTTTGTTCCGCTTGTGCATGCTGGCTGTAACTACAAGACTGTACAACAGTGATGTGAATAAGTTCAGACCACAGCTCAATTTAAAAAAAAAAGGAAAAAAAAAAAAAAAGAAAGAAAGACTCCATCTCCAGCTGCAGAGCCGCTCGCCGAGCGCTGCAGTGCTGCCGAGCAGCTGCTCCTCAAGCGGCCGCCTTCTAAAGAGAACATGATGTTCTCTTCCGCATGAGCTCAGAGACACCAGGATTTCTGCCCCTGCTAAAACCACATGTAGACCCCTTCCAGGCTACAACTTTTATGTATCCTGAAATGACTTCCCAGAGCGTTCTTTGAAAGCCCCTTGGTTAACATCAACGTCTTAGCCAAGAATGGACTTTTGTGGATCTCACTCACAGACTGTTACTGAAAACTGTCCCAACTCATTTTTCCAGCCTTAAGGAATACTGCGTGTGACTGACTTTTTTTTTTTTTTTAAGGAATTTGCCCCAGGATCATTATTAAAAACAACTTCCAGACTTGGGAAGAAGCTCACATATAATGCCTTTCCAAAAATACCAATATTAGATTAGCACTGTGCCCAGTGAGGCAAAACTGAAACCTCTAGAAAAATATTTACAAAACTGTGCTTAGGAGTGTTACAGAAACTTCACACTGTTATGGAAATCTGATCAACACAACTTCATCTAGAGCTAACTCTCAATCATACTGTTTATTCTTTCCCAACTCTCACAATTGTCACACGAATCTTGGAACGTTTAGTCAAGCTCCAGTGCAGAGTGGTGCTGCCGTACGCTTGTTTGGCAGAACAAGTATATAAGAAACGAAACGCATCCTACATCTGCAGGACTGGAAATCGTCCTCGTTGTGCAGTAAATACCATTAGCGTGCAATCCAGTAAAGGTTTTAAAAATCTATTGGTGGTATTTACTAAGTTTCAACACTTCTTCCAGTAGGAATTAACAGTAGTTGGTACAACCATGATGTGAAAGGTAAAAGAAAAAACCTTCTCTGTTTTTTGTGTCATAGCGGTGATGGGACAGCTGGTTGAGACAAATCAGTCAGAAAAGAACAATCACGTTCAGGAGAATCTTGACAGGAGAGCTTCCGGCCTGGTAAATCCCTCCCTGCGCTTATGACCAAGGAGAAGCAAAGTCAGGAACCCTTCTGACTTGCCCTTCAACAAATTTAATTCTTACTGTGTGTACACTACTGAGAGTCTCTCGTGGCCTCGAACGAGAGGAAAGCTCCCTTCTCCTAAAGCTTGCCTGCCATCGCCATTTGAGACTCCCCAGACAACAGCAGGGCTTGCGAGCAAGGGACAGGTAGTGCTGCCCTTGGACAGCTACACCTCCTGCAGATGAGGTATCCCGAAAGAAAAAGAAAAGCTTAGTTTACTTAAAACTGCTGCATTTACAGACTCGGCTGCTACTCAACTCAAATGACGCAAGTTAAGTTCTTATGATAATCAGCAGCGTAGATAATCCAGCTCTAATCAGAATCACAGCCTTTATGGCTCATTAGTGCATTGTCTTTAAGCAATATTTTAATGTTTGCACCACTGAAACCTGTAGCCACGTCTGCCTCTGGCCGAGTTCATTAACTCGGGGAAAGAACCTCAGGTCCCGTTTCCCCCCGGCAGAAGGGGAGCAGCATCATTCACCTTCCTCCACCTCTGAGGGTGTGGGGTGCCCAGGAACACCACTGGAGCTGCAGCTTGAAAGCACTGGAGCCAGCCAGTTCCTCTTGGAACGACGGCACCGGTCGGCTGGCTGCTGGGAGCTGTGGCAAGTCTGGCACTGACACGTTAAGGATTGTTGCATCAGTCGTTTCAAATCGGGAACTTCAAAGTCATGTACATGACACAGGCTTTGTTCCATTCCAATAAATACCTATTTTCACAGCGCAAACACACATTAGCTTTCAGATGAGTACAAACCTGGGGAGAACAAGCTGTAGGCACCTTTACCAACCCAGGCACGGCGATTCCCAGGAGAAGGGGATCCTTCCCCATCACGTGTACCTGCACCTCCCCTCTTACACAGAGGGAACAAGCGTTCTCAGGTGAGGAGCATCCCCCGTCACACACTTTTCCAGTGAAGACATGGCCTGAATTGTCTTCCGTCCCCATGGTTCTTTCAAGACCTTTTCCAGGAGCAAAATTTTAGCTCCGATGAAAAGCAAACAATTTCAGCTCAGATCTGCCACACCGTTTATGAAGATAATCTCAGCCAACCATTATCGCTTCTTAAGAAGTCTTACCTTATAAAGCAGAAATAACTCAGTAAAAAATAAACCGAAAGGAAAAAGCTGCTTTACGATTTAACACTGCCAGTGGCAGTGAAGTGCGGCACCACGTCCCAGGGCTCAGACACCGCCACTCCTCTTGCTGAAAGCTGCATTATTTTAACACAGATGCTAGAACCAAAGGTGGGCTATTTTGTCTCAGCAAGCATATGCGAGTTGCTTCTGCTTACACCTATGGACAGAAAGCTAATGAAGACATACAAATAAAGGAGTTGCACATTCACCTCCTCCACTTGCAACACAGAGTTGAGTTTCATAACTAATGCTTTTTTTAACCCTGAAATACTTTAATACTGAGTTTGTGACGTGACACTTATCTTCACAAAGGAAAATATTCCCGGTATTAAGAGATTTATGTTAGAAATTCGATGCTGAGAGAAACAGAAATAATAACACCAGCTTAATTCTTCACGGCTTGCATTTGGCTTCAATAAATTTAGGATTAATTTTAAAGTCAGAAGTGAACCACAGACAGGTTCATGAAAAATAAACCTCACCAGACTGACTGAAAGGATTCATTTTGATTTTTAATACCACCGCAAACTGCGGGTAAAATGCACGACATCATCATACAAAATCTTGCAGTTAACTTTCTTTAGATTCCTTTGGAAAGACGCTGTTTGGCTCCATCTTCCTCACACAACGCTGAACAACTGGTAAACATCTTAAAAAACTGTGCAGATTATCCCGATTCAAATGTCTTGGCAGAAGTCCACAGAAGCAGAGAAGCCCTGCATAACCTCAAGTTTATGAATGAAAAATTAAGAAAGTCTGAGGAAAAAAAGTAAACTAAATGTACTGCAGAAAAAATATTCTTAAATAATGGGATGAGACCAAGTAAGAACAGTTTACACAGTGCGTAAAGGCAGCCAGGGGTGTGAGGCAGCTCTCAGCCGCCCGCTGGAGTTAACTGTCCTGCGTGATGATGCATTGTCTGAAATCTTGGCATCTTACACAGAAAATACTGGTTGCTGCAGAACATACTTGACCCAACACTATCAGGATCAGGGAACCCTTGAACACAGGATTAGGGGACAAGGTGGAGGGACTATTCGAGCATAGTCCCTTCAGGCACTGGGAGACCCAATCCAAAAGGTGAAAGGCTGAAGAGTAAACTGTACACAGAATACCAAGGACCACAGCAGCGGGCAGGCCCGGCAGCGATGAAAGAGCAAAAGGTAGGCTGAGTATCGTGGACAAAAAAAATAAATCTTGAAAAGTGAGAATGGATATAGGGAATTGTTCTTTAGGGAAACAGTGGAAGTGCTTTTGCGTGGGTATTTTATGAGAGACTGGGCATCCCACCAGCAAATGTACTGCAGGAAAGAATCAGACAATGGCAAGGAAATGGATTAAACGTGTTAGCAAGACAATTTCCAGATCCGATTTCTGTGAAGAGACGACCATGACCTCACCACTGGTTCTGTGGTGTTACCATTAAGTAGTGCCCCACACAAGCCCCAAGTCCCTCACTAGCATGGGTATGGTCTTAAGAGAGACCACATCAAAGACCGAAAGGGATCTGGGAGTGTCTCTTCATTGTTATTTTATTTTTGTATTAACGATGGGTCAATTTATGTCCACAGATTTTGTAAGGCACAATTCACCAGGGATACTGAGGAGCAGAAAACTAAAACACAAAATAAAGCTTTTGGGGAAAGCAAGAGGCCTGAACTTGATTAACAGGAAAAGAAAAAAAAAAGGAGAAAAAAAGCCAGAGGAACAGAACTCTTGAAGACACATAGGGGGAAGAAGTGACTCTTTTCCAAGGACAGATGGCAGCAATGGAAACACTGAAAATGGCCAGTTGGCCAAACTGTATTTGCCTCGTCCTTTCCAGTTCACACCAGTTCACTGAAGCACAGCAGAAGTGTCAGCAGCTTTTCTGCACGGAGAGTTCCCACAACTGCAACAAGCACAGAAACGACTTCGGCACCTATCAGCATCCCATCGGGTCTCTGTGCACCTACCTCCTGCACTTCCACATCAGAGTAACTGCTTCAGATGCAGCTGTGGGAAAAACCAAAAGCCAGAGCTTCCCTTTCATCAGCTGACTAACGGGGATTGGCCACAGCACCCAAATAAACAGGAGCTTAGCGGACAGACAGACTGTTTAATCAAGGGACTAGCCCGCTGTAAACACACACTGCTGCATTAAAACGCCCTTTCCCTCTGTAAGAACAAACTGTCCCCCCGTGGGGCACCTCTACCTCTTGAGCTGATTGGCACCTCAGAAGATGAGAGAGCAGATGAAGTTGGCCAGGAGGGCAGAGAACTGATGGCACTGATGCACGGCTGTCGCGGTAAAAGGGCTCAACAACACAAACCCACCTCAGTGCTCCACGTTGCTGGAAGCGTTGGAAAAAAAACCCCAAAACCCAACAACAATCTTTAGCCCAAGGGCTCACATAAGCCCACAACAATATTTTACTGAGTATTTAACACTCTGGTTAGCAGGACCATCTTCTTGCCCAGAGATCATACTCAAGACTTTCTGACCTGTGTTTTGTCACCTCTTTATTTTTATGCCATCTCATTTTTGGTTGCTTGGGTTTTTTTCTTTTTTCGTACTCCCAAAAGCTACCTATCCTTGCCGTTAGCTCCTGGCTGGGTCGCTGCACAGAGGGACATCAAAGATGTTTCATCAGGCAGAAGTGCATTTGCTGCTTTCCAAGCACTAGAGCACAATCGGATCAAAGGACCACGTAGCTGGTGTCCCGTCTCCAAAGGTGGACAACAGCAGATGCCAAGGGAGTACTCTTAAAGCAGAGCAGGTGTCAAGTGATGCTTCCCTGACACACTCCTAGAAATCTGCTGCAGAGGGGATCGGAGGCAGAGATGGAGGCTGTGCTTGTAAAAGTCTTTAACAGAATTTTGTTTCCACTAATTTGTTCAGTTGCTTCTTGAATTCACAAGAACTTCAGCACTCGTACCACCCCGCATCAAAGCTTTCCATAACTCATCTATGTTGCATGAAAGAAGTATCTCCTTACGTTTGATCAAAACCTTTCCAGTGTTATGCTGTAGCTCCACAACTCTGATACTAGAAGAAATTTGTTCACAATCCCTCCCTACTCCTGTTCTTTATTTCACTAACAATCAGCTATATAAAGCGTGCAGCAGATGGGATCCTCAGCATCAAAAGCCAACACCATCCCACCGAATTGTCACAGTAGCTCAAAAGCAGCTGAGAACAAAGAAGAAAAACCAAAACCCAACAGAGTTAAAAGTAGAGAATGGACCGGCTCCTAAATTTGATCTGTTTTTTCAGAGGAACAAAGTTTTTCTCCATAGATCTTCCAGGAATGCTGAAAGATTCGATTTTACAAATACAAGACTTTGGGGAAGTTTCCTTCATATTCTTTGGGCCATAACATCAGCTGAAAAACTACAGCAATTTATTTTGTTCTTATGCTTCCAGAAATCTAGCTGGACACAAACATACCAAATTAATCCATGTCAGTGATTAAGTAGAATCTGAACAGCGATTGTTCTCAACAGCACTGGCAAGCGCAGGCCTCTCCAGTATCCTGGGCACGTGACTGCCCACACTTACTGGTACCTCCAAAGAACTGTGAGATGAATGTCGAGTTCTGGAGACTGAGAGAGATTTCTGACCCCACTCTCCTTTACGTTCACTTCAGCAGTAGTTAGTGAGAGACTGGGATAAATTCTGTTATCAGTAAGACAGCAGAGTCATCAGGCAGTTATTGAAACTTACCCAATAACCTTCTCTAGGTCATCTGCTCAAAGGCAGAAAAGAGAGTAAGGCTTCAGTTAAATAAATCTGCTGAGCCCCTGTGCATCCTTTTCTCATCATTTTTAACCTATTGCCCAAGACTGTGAGAAAGGAGTCCTCAGCCTCAAGTACAGGGAAATTCAACGGTGCACACTCCCCTAAATGTAATGCTGCTCTTTCTAAAGGAGGTGATAAATATCAAATGACCAGGAGAGCTGTGAGCATGCCACCAGCACGGATTGTCATTTAAATCCTTTCCAATTATAAGAACAATGAGAGCATGTGCCTGGAAAGGACGTTGGGGACCGATATCCGTTCACCTCCCCCAGCTCTTTGGTCAAGGGCTCCCCGGGGAATTGGCGGCGGGCGGCCCAAGCGATAAGCGGGTTGGCTTCTGATGCTCCCGGTAACACGAACACCCGCGAGCTGCGCCCGGCAG
>JAAGNO010020637.1:7941-18852 GCA_033439905.1 Ceryle rudis | reverse complement strand
GCCCGGCAGTGCCGCCTGGCCAGCCATCACCGTTCCCAAGCCACTGAATAAGAAACTAAAGGCAGGTCTTACTCCAAGAATGTACTTAATCTTCAGCCACACGGAGTTAAGAAAGGATCCTGGTCTCCATTTTAGCAGACTGGGAATACTGGGCTGTATTATACAGACATAGCAACTTTCAAGTATTGTCTGTGCAACTGTCACCAAACAAAGGAGGAAAGTCAAACAAACATTCTGTACAGTTTCCATGCCCCGCTGTTTGTAGTATCCCCCTTAAGGTCCCAGCAAAGCACTTCCTATCAATCTGCAAAACTGACTTGAAGTTAAATACCTGGAATTAAGCACAAGCTTAGAGGCACTATTAGGTCAGGCTCAAATCCAGATGATAGTCTGCACTAAAAAGCAAGGGTTCACTAAAACATGTTTTCTTTTCCTTTTTCTCTGTTCAACAGATATGGATATTTTAAAAAGGGACTTTATTTCGCTCCTGCATTTACTCCATACCACAGTCCCTGAATTCAGGGAATGATGTGGGAGATTGTGTGTTGCTGCACTGCTACAGCTGAATGCATCTCCAGAAGGCAGGATGCACCGGGGAACACTTTGGAAGTCGAGCAACAATTCTCTTATCATTCAGAGACCACGGAAAGGGGAACCCTATACTACTCTCATTTTTTTATTCTTCATATTCCCTTACAATTTTAAATATTTATGAATTCCCCAAAATCCAAGATTGCATTCTGAGAATGCTTATGAATGACACAAACACTTCCCAGTCGTACGAATGACACAAACATTTCCCGGTAACGTGAAGAATCGGGACGGGCTAATAGGGAGTAGAAGATATCCATCTTCCACAAGAACAAAATGTAGTTTCCCTCTACAGATGGTTCAGTGGCGCTTGGATACCCTCCAGCTGCTCTTGGCAATAAAAGGACCAGCAAGTATAAATTAAGCTTTATGAGCACCAGTGTTCACCTCCCTGTTCCGCTACCTTTGGCAAGGATGGGTCCAAACCACTCAAGAAAACACCTTTCAGATCTCAGCTCCACTAAGACAGAGACCTTCAGCCATCATTTTCACTAGACAGGTACGCTCAGCTCTTGAAAGTCACTGACACATTCACTGGTGACCAGGGAAGGATGTCTCCTTCAGCTCAAAAGCACACTGGGCTCATTTAAACAGATCCAGTATTTGTAGTTACCGAACAGTCTCAGCAAAATTTTGGCTAAAAGCAAACGCACACTTAGTCAGCTGAAACAGGCTGTAAACACCACATTTTCAGCCTCCTGTTGTACTCCACAGTCTCCCACCCCTTCCTCGGGGCAGCAGAGTCACCAGGGATCCCGTCTAGCTCGTGCTCTACAGGACTGTACAGCGGTACCCCGGTGGGTTTTGGTGTGAGCACAGATGGGAGACAGCAGAAGAAAAATGAGCATATTTTGGTTTGCACCCCATTCTGCCTGGGGGGATTCTGGCAAATATCTTCAGACATACGGCAGAGTTTGGCTTGCCCGGCGTTAAACCTCAACAGCTCCCTGACAAGCGCTGTGACAATGATATAGGAAATGGAAACCAATGCAAAAACAAACAAGAAAAGGGTAAAGCTCTCTCAAGAATTTTCCTCCTGAAAGCAATCTCACATCGAGTGCTCACTAGCAACATTTGAACAGATTTATTTGGTTTTATTTGGCTCCTATTTTGGCAGTTACCTTGTTTTCGCCTTTAGTTCTCTCCTGTTTCTATCAGATACTAACTGCATGTTTTGTGTCACCTGATTTAAGACATCCGAGTCTCCTACAGATAGCCTCGGTGTCAAGAGAGACACAAATCTAGGGGATTATTCATTTTCAGATAATGTGACTGCTGCCCTAGAAACTTCTCTCTGTTGACTACACAAATCGTGGGCCTGTTGGCTGTGCAGGGTACGGAGCTCCAGCCGGTGTCTACATGGAGTCCCTCTCAGCGATAGGGACGTTGGGAGTCCTCTCACCTCACTGCGGCCAAAAATACAGTGTGTGGCCTCCCTGCAGATAATGGAAAGAGAAGCAGGTTTCAGAGCACCAGGGAACTCACCAGAGGGGCCTGTAAGCACTGCGGGTCTCCTGGACAGGAACACCCAGGAGAGGGGTGCCATTTAAAACAGGACCCAGAAGAGACTTTAGAAAACCCAACCAAACAGCAAAACCACACCACACAAAACAGCGGAAGGGTAATAATGAAAAACATGAATGCAGCCTAGGCACCCAACTAGTTGACTCCAAGCTATTTTCAGATCTAGAAAAGTCATGTATCATTACGAATGAGACTCACAGAGCCCCAAAATGGGGTAACGGCCAGCTGATCTGAAATGGCTTGTAATTCCACAAACCTTTATCTAGGCGGATATTTCCTTGATGGAAATTGCAGATTGAATTACTTGAGAAAATTCCTTCACAAGCATTTCCTCCATTTCTGAAACACGTTATGTTTTCCATACCCGGATGTGGTTTTGCCTTTCTCATTAAAGTCTCTGTAAATCAGGCCAAGCTGAGAGCCACAGAAAAACCCTCATTTGCAAGTGCTCGGTAAAGAATGGCTGGAAGGTCAAACTTCAGTTTCTTTTGCAAGCCTAAGGAGCTTCCCTTCCCATGACAATTCTGGAAAGAGCAAATAAGGCTCTGAACCAGCCCTGGAATGGGGGGAAAGAGGCAGGTGGTAGCTCCCTCCCTCTGTCACACAAAGCAGCACCTGTACCAGCAAATCTTCTGCAGAACCTGGCACAACAGCATTGCCTCTTTGGGCAGTGATCTCATCCCATTACTAATAAACTGTGCTTTTACTGATATTTCCTCTGAGGTGACTTTCTCAGGTCACCCAGATTCCCTTACTCTCTGCACCTTCCCTCAAAGTGCCAAAAATAGTAACCTTCAAAACCACCTTGAATTCTCATCCAAGTTATCATCTTGAGGATTGTCTTCTGGTTTCACCTCTTTGAATTCAACCTAAACAAAGGCACATGTGCTCTCGACACTCTGCCACAGGGTGACAGTGCATCCCCAAAACGCACGATATACTTCTGGAGCACCCCCAGGCCTCAGCATTACAAAGCCTTGGCTCCATCCTGCTTTCCGTACTTCTCACGGCCAATTTTAACCGGGAACGATCTCCTAGAGCATCACAAGTTTCTTCCCACACCCCACAGGATTCTAGAACTAATTTCTTCTTGTGTGTATAAAGCTACAGGCTTTGCCTCAATGCTGGGCTCTTCAAACCTCACCCCGCTGTTCCTATTTCATTCTCTTACACTGGTGATGGAAAAGCTGGGAACTGGAAAGCAGACAAAAAATTAGAGCACCTGCCCAGTTTTCATTCCTGTATAAGCATCTTTTCACATAGAAGACAAGGACATAACGTTCTCCACGTCAGGACTCCCATCAACTTCCTCCTACAGTTATTAGTGATTCAGCTCCACATGAAATCAACTCAAAAATCAGAAAATCAAAAATTCAGAAATCAAAGAGGGAGACAGACTTCTATCCGCTCAGTGGGAAGAGGCGGGGAGACACGGGCTGACTCGGGAGACAGAGGTGACCACTCTTTCCTGCCACCTACCCCTTCACCAGTGAGCTGTCCTGACTTTAAAAGGGACTAAGTTAATAAAATCCATCTCCCTAAACCTGGCTGCTTCAGCTCTAAGTGTGAAATAAACCCCCCCACAAAAGCATACCATCTGTGCAAGACAGCATATAGAAAGCTCAGTTTACACAGATGGGACATCTCACACGCTCCCTTATGTCTCTATCAACACACCAGCTTTGCAAATCTGCCCTAAATAAAACCCAAACTGACAACACGTTACGGCTGAGGCCGGCAGGGCTGCGTACGCCTCGCATGTACTTGGCACAGTTTGGATTGTTCTCTCCACTTTCAACAAACAACTCGCTTATAAATGGAAAACTCGCTAACGCTCAAGCATTCTGCTGCGTTCAAATGTCAGGAGGATTGTATTCAACCGAGTCTCCTGGAGGGATCAGCGAATTGGCCAGCAGATTCATAGAGCTGAAGCTGTAGGTCGCTTGAAAACGAGCAGGACAGGACACAGCCTTCTTATGATCCGCAGGAAGGACAAACACTGGTCTGGAACATTTTCTAGTTCCATTTACTCTTTACCAACACATAAAAATAACACTTTAAAGATGTTTATTTTTACAAGTTACATTAGGTGAAGAATATAGTTGAACAATATAGCTGAACACATATGGAAATGCTTAAGCAGCAGCTCCATTTTCTGTCCAAGAAATCCGTAGACAAACACAATAAACTTAAGTTACACACATGACAATGCAATGTACTACACCCGCTCAAAAGAAAAAAAAACCATGCCACAAAAAGACCAAAAAAAAGTGTGTTTTCATAAAAACCAAACTTCGTTTAGTCGGTAGGAGGAGCATCTGAGGGACGAGGGAGCAGCTGGAACAGACAAGTACAGAAATAGCAAAACACAAAGAGAATAAGGCGCCAACAAGGAGCCTTACCAAGCGAGATCCCATCTTCACCCAGCCAGAACCGTGTCCTGGGCAGTGCTCAGTGGCCAATGCCTGAGGAAAAGAACCGGGCGGCTGCATTCCCCGACATGTTCCCTGAGCCTGCAACAACTTGTAGCTCAAGATTTCCTCGTGCCAGGTCTTCTGTATCAGTATGAAACAGACTTTATAGATCAGTCTTCCAAGAACATATCCAACCACTTTCATGCAAACTCTCAGCGCCAGAGTCTTGTTGCAACAGCTGCCACATCGCGTTCAGCACGAGAAGGAGGATTTCTTTGTGTTTATTTTGAACTTCCTACTTCTGTTTGATGTACCTACTTATGTTCCATAACCTTTTTTGGGGGGAGGCAGTACCTCAACCAGTCGTAGCTGCTATTTCCATTTTCTCATAGATAATTCCATTCCATAGATAATTCCATTCCATAATTCATAGATAATTCCATTTTCCCCCGTTACTCTACATTTACCGAGTTTACCCTGCCAGTTTATTTTCCAATCACACAGTACCATCAGGTACTTTTGCAGCTTCAAAGTTGCTTATGTCCAATGTTCTAAGTCACTCAGACACTGTTGTTTCTCTATCCATTGCCTTCCTCAGATACCTGTGAGCATGCTAAACGCACAGGTCTCACAAGACTCCTGTGTCACTCTCCACTGTAACAGCGATTCCGGCTACATCTTTTACCACCTTTTAACTGGTTTACTAAAGACCATTCTCTCTTATCCCCAGGAAGACCAGTTGCCTTAAGAAGCTGCAGCAAAGAACCACGTCAGAAGCTGTTTGAAAATCTGAAGATACCATACACACTGGAACACCCTAATCCAGGTCTCTGCTGAGCCTTTCAAGTCCTTGCAGATCTGTCAAGTGCAACTTCCCTTTACAAGAGACATGCTGACTCCTCCTCCGTGTTCATATAAAATCATGGGCCAAATAAGTCTAATCTATAATACTCTTCTGATGACGCTGCACAACACAAAGCCAGATTTCTGTCTGCTGTTCCCCAGGCTCCCTGGAACTCTTTTGCAAGTTGGCATCACATCAGCCCTCTAATAGGGCTGAGGAGGTTTTAACTGAAAGGTTGCACACAAGTGTTAATAAATCAACAGTTTCTCCCTTGAATCTCTCCTGGGTTCTAACATCCTGGTCCCTGCAGTCAGTTGTCGCCCACTGTGTTCTTAAATTCTTCCAATAACGGTTGGGTTTGAGATGGGTTCCGATAAAAAACCCCACGAGGAGCATAGACACCTCAAAACCTTCTTTGTTTCTTGCTGTAAGTGATGCTTTCACACCCTGGTCTTCAAGGGTTTCTGCAAACTTTTAGACAAGCTTCTTATTCCCAACATATTTGGAAACGAAACGTTACTTTTTTATACTTTCTGAAAGCTGTTCTCCTAAGCTTTTGGCATTTCAAAGTGTTTGTTCTTTTCTGTCTTCCTCACTTGGTCATGACTTCAGCTTTTGGAAAGCTGCCTCTGACTCTACAGCCTTTCTTCCCTGCTGTTTCACATCACAACTTTTCTCTCTCAATCAGCTTTTGATAGGGCCGAGGCGTTTGCTCTGCAGCATAATGCCTTGAAATAATCTTCACACTACCTACAAACATTTCACACTTTTCACTGCTCCTTTCAGTTTCTTTTTAACAAGCTTCCTCATTCTGATGTACTTTCCCTTTTCAAATCAAACATAACTTCACTGAAGCTTTTGGCTTCAACTCCTTCTGCAAGATGTGTAACCACACTTGTGTTCACACTCAGAGGGCCAACGGCAGGAAGATTTTGAACCAAGTTCTGCCCGATTCCCAGGAGACAGTCAAAGTGTCTTCCTCCCTCTGGGTTCCCTGACCAGATGTTTCCCAGAGGTGACATCTGCGATGTCGTCAAGAAAGATGAATCCACGGGACAGAAACACTTCTGCTCATCTCAAGAAATTAAAACTAATTGATGTCCAAAAGGACCGTGGTGACAGTTTTCTCCCATTGTGTTTCCTACTTCAAAGCTACATGCTCTATGTGATCTATACTTCTCCTATCTACAAGCTCCAAGAATGCATAATCTTAAGGATTCTGTTATTAATACCGGGGTTTTCTTCCTCCTTTGACATTTAGCTTTAAGACACCACATTATTCCCCCATGGGTCTGAACCACTCTGTCATTTTTATATAACCTATAGCTTGGCATCAGGGTTGTTCCAATTGTTTTCCTTCCGTTTACTTTTGTAGAGCCTTACTCAACAGCTTCCCATAAAATCCAAACTCCCAAGGTCATCCACTTGATTTCTCAAGAGTTCAGTCTCTCTAGAGATACATATACATTTGGTCCAATTTTCATGTTCCAGCCATACTAATCCTAGAGGAAAAACTGTCTGTCGTGATGAAAATGACAACGCAACCATGGTGAGTGTAAGTTTTAGTGACAAAACAAAACAGCCATGTTCAAAAGACCTGGGAAATGTTGCTTAAGCAATTACCTAAAAAATTCTTGCATCAAGCATTTTTTGTTTCTTCTGGACTGGTACGGTTTCTCTGATATTATTTGCTAAAAAAAGATCTGTATGACGGGAAAAAACAGAACCAGCAAATGTATTTTCTGTCAGTTCCTACAGACAAGAGAAAAAAAAGCTATACTAATTAAGCCAGGAACGCCAGGGGAAGGAGGGAAATCTTCCAGTGTCTTGATTTTGGGGCTAACGTGTATATACTTGAGAAACTTAAATGAAGATGACAACGTGCTCTGAAATTTCTCCATATTTATTTACAATTTTAATGTGTCCCTGAACCTATGCACTAAAATAGACGAGAATGAACCTGATCAGCAGTGCTGCTTAGGTCTCTTAAAAGGAAAAAAAAAAAAGCAAAGAAGATTAATTTATCATACAGAAGTTATGTGGAAGTCTAGAGGGGAAGAAAGCCAGTGAAAGGCTGCATCTGCTGGGCTGAATAACTCATCCAGATACCGAGAAAGAGAACAAGCTGCCATTGGGTTTTGTTTCCTATCACCCAAAACCTGACAGGCAATAACCTGCCGTTCTGGAAAAGTGGATAGTTCCGTTTATTTCCCAGTTTATCATGTTGAGTTTTCCCTGCTCATTCTACAGAAAACGAGATAGTTATTGATTACTCTTCAAGAAGGGTAATTCATATTTAGGCATTATTCATCAACCGAGTACAGAATAACTGGTTTCATTACTTCCGTGATGTTGTCCTTAGTAAACAGATAAACCTCAAGGAAGATGAATCCACGGGACAGAAACACTTCTGCTCATCTCAAGAAATGAAAAGCTAATTGTTGTCTCTGGAAGCTCAGCATCAAATGCCTCACTGAACAAAACATTTTCTTTAGAACCTCGAAGAAAAGCAATGGCAGGACCTTGCAAGCAGCTTATTTGCCATAGTTATTTTTCAGTGAACAATGAAGTTATTTATCCCTCGCCCAGCTCTTCCATGCTGATGCCGGTCACGTTTGACACCTCACAATAGCACATCAGTAAGAAAATAAGCGATAATGGAAAACTTCTCATGAAGTACAACCTTGGTTTTCAAACCTAATACCACTACCTTCTGCCAAAGTATAAAATGAGCACGGTAAAGAAATTGCTGAGAAATGGAATGCTACAGACAATATTTTTTACGTTAAAGGCTAAATCCTCACAGAAGGAAAGTCAAAGTTAAACGAGAGAGAACAAAAAGCATCAGCTTTTACACGCTAAACATATCAGATGATTATACGGTGGGGTATGCAATGGGATTTAGGCATCAATAAGTATTTAACTGCTCCTGTTCATACAGCTGAGCCCTCACGACTGTACCTCTGCTCCTGAAGCTCCTATGCTTATGTAGACAAAGAGCCCCTTATCTCACCTATCACTTGAAAGAGCACAGAAGGTAAAGTGATCAGTGTTTTCCAGCACTCTATATTTCATAACATGCGTTAAATTGCCTTGAGTAACAACTGCTACCTGCTGCTCTAAATCACCCCAAAGCAGCCGCAGGATCTGCCAGTTAGTTATTCCTCATTGACTGGGCCCCCAGGCCTTGCAGCTCGTAGAGGGTTTGAGACAGCAATACCCAGCAGGGAGAGCAAGGAAAGGCACTGCAGACCCACCACTTGCTGTGGCCTTTGTCACTCAAAGGAGTAACAGCGGTCCCAGGAGAGACCTTTGGTCAGGTCTCTGAGATGTAGCTGCGGGTACAGTATGTGAACCACACCACACACTGAGCACCGGGCTCTCCTGGTACGAACTTCAGTTCTGTGTCTAAAGCGTTCACATTTTCACTGACCATTTACCATAAAACCTGCCAGTGGAGTAACAAATACCAAGGAAGGCAAATTACCATAACAATAAAGGTACATACAGGAGAGAACAGGTTGGGGGGGCGGGGGGAGGATCTTTACATCACCATCCAGAGTAAGCTGAAGGAATTCTCGATGCTCAGGACAATATGGCCCAAGGGAAACGGTAATGGGAGAGAAATAAATTCTTTCACCTCTGGGTTGAAATCCAAGTCAGGCTGGTAGTAGCCAAAAGCCATTAGCTTAACATCTGCTAGCTGTTTGGTAGCCCATGTGAAGTGAGTTATATTCCTCAGTGTCCACATCACAGTCCCACTAATTGGCACCATGTTGGCAATCTAAACAGAGAGGTTCGAGCCTGAACGTGCAGCAAGCGTGAACTACTACGACTAGTCAGCTTCAGCGTGGAGTACATATGTGATAAATTATACATTTGGTATACGTAACGCCATCTAATTGCCCCACCATCCTGTACTGCCCTCAGAATAAAATCGTAAACCCAAGCGAGCCAACAAACTGTCAGCGTTCCCTCGTCAAGCACACAGTTCCGGGATTAGTCAGGCACATTAAGTCCATTACTATTCAAAGTAACTCAAGCAACTGCTTAAATTTTAAGCAAAATACTGCACAGCATAAAGTTAACTGTGAGCTAAAGCTTTGGGTTAGTAGGTACCAATGCCCATTAAAATAGTTTTTCCTTCTTCTGCAGCTTCTCAGCAAAAAAGGCAAAAGATCAAAGCTGACCCAAGAATAATAAGACCTATTAACTTTTAGTAAACTGTCCTTTGTATTGCCACATAGTAAAACATTGCTGTCTGTGAACAAAAAGACGTTATCTCTTAATAAAAATGAAGAAAATTGATTTTTCATATAATTTGAATATGGCAGCATGAAAAAAACCAGTCTAAACTATGAAGGACAGAAACTAGAATTACAGTTTAGAAACTGTTCCTGATGTTTACACATGACTTCAGTTTAAAGAGCTGCTTATGATGGGAACATGATGAAAGCTGTTGAGCATGAAGGGAGATATAAACGAGACCAAAAGACACATCTTTGCCAGAACTCTACCAGAAAACAGAATCACAGAGTAAGTTATTTCGGGAGGGACCTCTGAAGGTTTCCAATCCAATCAGCTGCTCAAAGGATGGCCAACTTCAAAGTTGGATGAGGTTGCCCGAGGATATTTTAGATGAAAGCACAACACAGTTTAATGCTCTGCAAAATCTACGTATAAAGAAATTGTTCTTGCTAGCCACATAGCCCTGTTATTTACCACTGCTCTAGAAAGATTCAAGTTCTAAGCTGTTTTGAGAAGTAATAATGGCTAGCTGCCATGAGGAACGGTGATACACCAAAAAGGACACAAATCTCATCTAAATAGCCACTAGTACCAGGGTTTGGAGAATTTAACTGGGTGGAATGCAGGCTTGAGGACAGCAGACTGCCTGGAGAGAGAGCTTGGAAAGCATAAGCCTCCCAAGATCCACATTTTACCCTACCTTGGAAAGGTGTGCTCAGCCCTCCTAAGAAAAATGCAGGCAGTGGCAAAAAGCCAGTTTGCAGGTAAACAAACCACCCCCCTAAGTCTGCATTCCACAGCCATGTTCAAAGGGATGGATTTATTTTTTTTTCCCCTTCTTGTGCAAGAAACACTGTCAGAGTCAACACCCAGAGGATTTGATAGCATCTCAGGTGCTTAAACACGGAGAGTCTGCTGCTTTAGCACAGGCTCCTAACCACCACCCGCCCGACCTGGCCTCTGACAAAGCCAGACCAGCTCAACTTCCCCACAAACACGCTGCCAGCTCCTGGGCTCTGCGCACGTGCTGCCCAGGATTTTCTGTTCTTTTTTCAACAGCTTGTGGACTCAGGGATCTGACTGACACAGCAAGACCACTCCTTGCTCAGAGCAAGGATACAACCTTCATTTTCCCATCACCAACTGCTAAACCCTCTAAAGTGGATCTTTTCTTACTCTCTCCTACACCTTTGAGAACTAGAAGAGGTACAATAGGTGACAGAGCCTGGCCCAGGCTGCCCAGAGAGGCTGTGGAGTCTCCTGCTCTGGAGACTTTCCAGCCCCCCCTGG
>JAAGNO010020636.1:0-20434 GCA_033439905.1 Ceryle rudis | reverse complement strand
GGGGACCCCGCCGGGCCGGCCCCCCGGCCCCGAGCCCAGCAACCAGCTCTCGGCCTCCCCGGGGGCTGGGCAGGGCCTGGCTCCCCCCACCCCGCAAAGGCACCGGCGGCCCCCAGGGCCCCTCATAACCGCGACCCCACGGCCCCTCACAGACCCCGGCCCCACAGCAGGCTCCTCACGCGAGGCCTGTCCCCGAGGGACGACGCTTGAATCCCCCAAACAAAGACACCGGGCCCCCTCCCCGACAGTCACCGTAAACCTCGAGCGCCTTGTCCTGCTCCATGGCCTGGCTCCGGGGGGCATGGCAGCCCCTACGCAGCCCGGAGTACCAGAGCACCCTGCTCAGCGTGTGCGACAGCAGCCCCAGCACCAGCGACCGCCATTGCATGGTCGCGCCGCGCGCATAGTTTAAAGGGACCGCTCCGCCGCCCCGCCCGCTCCGCAGCCCCCGCCGCGACGCGTCCCCTTTAACAGCGGAAGGGAAACTCCGAAGGACGCTGGCATCTAGCCCCGCCCCGCGCCCGCTCCTATTGGAGGAGGAAGGGTCGGCCTTCGGTGATAGGGCGCGCGGCGACCTCACTCAACGGCCGGGCTTTAAAGGGCAGGGGCGGGGCGGCCAAGGCGGGGCTGCCGGGGCTGTCGTGGCACTGCCCGGAGGCGGGGCGGGGCCTCAGCGAGCACCCTGAGGGAAGGCGGAGAACCTCGTCCTTAGAGGAACGAGGTGACGAAGGAGAAACAGGAGTTTTAAACCACCCAAACCCTAAAAATCAAACCGTTCAGGTAAAACCTGTGACCACCCCTCGTGGTAGTAGCACAGCCTGGGCCTGCTTACCCCACACACACGGCACCGAGAGACCCTCGCTGGGACCGGCGGCAACCGAGGAGCCGCCGCTCCGGGGAGAAGCCGGAGATAGATGCCGAGCTTCCCTGCACCCTACAGCCGAACTGCTCCAAGAGCAAGGTGGGAAACGGAGCAAGAGGTGCGAGGGCAGCAGAGCTGAGCGCCTTGGGAGTGGAGTTTCAGGCAGCGATGGGAAAGTACAAAGAACAAGCTCTGAGGCAGCTGGAATTTTCAGAAAGCAGCATAAATAGAGAAGCTGACAAATGCCCCTTGCAAGTTGACGATATGGAAGCGAAAATTGAACCGGGCACTACTGGTAAAAATAAAGCAAACAACCCCCTACAAAGCCAGGCGAAAGAACCCTCAAGTCAGTAAAGAAACTACACCTGAGGGAGATAGAGGGGACAGACACCTTCACCCCCTTCGAAAAGAAACCCCAGAAACCTTAACAGCATCCTGCCGAACTGGCTGTGAGCACGCCTGCTTCGTCACGGAGCTAAGGACTGCTGGTCCCTCCAGTGCTGCAGCCTCTTCCAGGAAAGTCTGTGATTTCTTAGGAAGAAATCTGATAGAAATAATATGAAAATCCCTGTGCAGAAAAAAAAAAATATAGATTTCTCATGGACAGACAATCAGACATCGATGATTTGCCTGCAGCCTGTACCTCATACTTGCTATTCCAGAAGTCAGATCTTGCCTTCCCCACCCCCCCATTCATTGCAACAGAAACAGCAAAAAAGAACCAAAAGAAATCACAATTCAGTGGTCCATCAGGACTTCTGTACGCTGACTCCTGTGAAAATCCTCTGGCCTGTTCAAACACCGCAGCCTGAGGTTGCTCTTTCTGTCCCTTTTCCTCAGTCTGTGGAATTCATGCAGCTTTTTAATGTTTTTCCCCTTATGCACCACAAATATTCACACCGAGAAGTGTGTGTGGGGGGGGTGTTTATTCATTATTGACTCTAAAGAAAAAAAAAAAAAAAAAAAGGGAAACTCATCCTTGTTGGAAAGACTGAACTATCTTTCCATATCCCAATTTAACACAATTACACGGAAGCAACTTAGTTTACTTCAGAGACTCTCAGAAGAATCAAGTTTAGTTTTAAATTTCACACATCACAACAGCTCCTTCTCTCTACTCACATACCTGCTTTGGTGCATAATACGGTTTCTGATCCTTTACCTGATAGCTCTAAGAGAGAAACACAAATGAGACCGACAAATGCTTTCAGAAATTAGTAGAGTTTTTTGGACCAACTGCTCAGGAAGTTGCCCCCCAAGGCGCACAAGGCTCACGGTCACACTCAGGATGACATTACGTGGTTAATGCTACTACCGGTTTCCACAGAAACTACTCTGCTAACACACAGACCACGCATCAGCCAGGCAACAGCACTCGCCTACTGATTTATTTTTTTTAACAAAAACATGGAATTTAGAATTTGCCTCATTCATGTGCTCAAGATCAGAGTTTTGTGACAGTGTTTAGAACGTCAAGTTTCCTAACGAGGCCAGGAAAGACTTGCTGGATTTACTACCTGAATGTACCCGCAGACAGGGAAGCGATACCACCTACTCCTTGTTGTCAGAAGGGAGCCTCCAGGAGTCACCTGTTTGCTTCTCCCACAGACGATCTAAAGAATTAAATGTTAGCAGAGATGTGTTTAGTTTAGCTTGACTGTAACCAGGACAGGGAGGACTGCTTCTATGTTTCTGACAGTAACAAAAGCGGCCGTACTACTACAGATGAGTATGCACAAGAATGGTTTCCAACAACACTTTATTGAAGCACTTCAAAAGGATCACAATGATAGATGTTGCCTTTAACAGAAGAAAAACCTGTAACGTCATCATTAAAAGGCACTAATCCTGGCACAAAGGTCTCTACTTACCCGCCTTCCGCTGCGACGGAAATAAAAACATCAAATATTTTACTTCTGCACACCCCCTGCGAGTGCCGCTCTGGAGTTGTCATTTGAGTGACAGGCGAAAAAGTCCCCGATGTTTCACCGAGGCACACGAACCTTCAGCATCTTCCATCCTACGGCGACAACCTACTCACTGCAGGTGGATCACCCAGCGAGAGGAGCTGTTCTACGCTCACCGTTTGGGAACGGAAGTTCCGAAGCACACACTGGTCTGAGGCATTCACACACGACTTCTCCTTTCCCAGGATTCATCGCCTCGCCGTCCGCGCCATCAACCCGATTCACCCCTAGGTATTTAGAATTCACACGACCCTCTCGAGGCAGGGTGAAGGCAACAGCGAGCAGCAGGGAGAGGTGCTGGGGCATGCGGCCGGGAGGAAGCGCGATGAGCAAAGCAAATCGCCACACGCCGCCGCGCAGCCACGCGAACGATAGAACAAGACCTCAGAAGAGTTCAAAGCTTCATAATCCAGCTAAGTCGTACTTTGAGTTATTATGGATCCCTGCACAGTATTTCCTATTTTATTTAACCAGAGGGACAGTTTAAGGCATTTTCTTTGGCCATCTTCCTTCTACCAGGAAGTGAAGATGATACAGTTATGTCAGCATCCAAAAAGGACCCTCTTTCCAACCTGTTTCCATAAAGTTGCTAAGTGAAAACACGAGTCAATGAAAAACTAGATCATCGGTTCCACACATCACAAAACAGCTCCACACGTCACAAAACAGCTCCACATCTGTGCATTTTTTTCATGTCACCAACTGGTGGGACAGAATCGCTCTGCACAAACACTCAGCTGTGCTCAGGGGACGACAACAACTACGCTGCACTGTAATTGCACTGAAAGAAGCCACCATCCACACCGACCTTGGCAGGACATTAACACCCCGAGGAAAACTTCTGCACTGCGGGTGAACACACAAGCACTTCTTCCCAGTCTGGTCTAGCGATGTGCTGCTCTGCCATCAGGGAGCCATCGCTTGTACTGGACAAAACCAACAAGGAGTTGATGGCCGTGTTACACCTTCAGGATGGCATACGGTACCAACACACCATGAGGTCATAAAGGTATGATGGGTGACTGACTTCCAACACATATTCATGACCAAGAGCGCTCTGTGGCTCTGTATCTGCCTTTTCACAAGACCCAGTTTTCTTAACACGCTAATTAATGGCCAAGGCCCACTGCAGATATATCAGAGTTCCAGCACTACAGCTACTGATGTTCAGGTAGAGTAATTTACATTATTAAAATGCACCCCCAAAAATCAACTTCTCTTAAGAGAATGGGAAATTTAATCAGTCTTAAATGAGTCCAGGCTCACTGGAGAGCCTGAGACAGGTAACTATCGTGAGAGACTGGATTATGGGGCCAAGAGATTTCCAGAAGCAGAACACAACTACGGCATCCAAGCTCAGCAGACAATACCACTAATGCCTGTCTTGGGCTCCACACCTTTATTAGAACAGAAAAGGTTTAACTTTGCACTTCGCTCGCTCATCTGGCACGGTTGTTTTTCAGTTCAAGGCTGAGAGGCACTGAGAACAGCTTCACTTCTCTGGATTTGCTACACTTCCCTTGCGTTTCAAAGCAAAAATAGTTGGAAAGTTAATCAAGCAAACAGATAAAAGTGTCATCCTCTGCCCTGGATTCAAATAGTCTCTTCAAGGTCTACACCGAGCAACTAAAGGCATTTGGAAGAACTATACAAGAAGAGCTGAGCAAGCCTAGGTGGAGGCCGTTGGGGAGGTAATAGAAATGTCCTTTTTAGTGTACTCGCATCATAGGGGGCCAGTGTAGCTCCCCTTGTTATCGACATTTAGAAATAGAAACTTCTCACTTAAATAGCACATCAAGCAAACAGCTGTTGGCCAAGTTCACACCACGGCTGACTGTCAAAGCTTAGGGACAACTGAAGTTATTAACAGCAGTATCAGTGACCAGCGTGGCAGCAGTAACACTGTTTTCAGATTTCACACCGAGAGGCGCTTTGCTTTGCCTCTTAACTCCGGGTAGCTTGTTTTGCACGCAGGAAACTCCTGTCAACTGAACAAATACATGGAATCAGAGTGGTTTGGGTTGGAAGGGGCCTTAAAGATCATCTAGTTCCAACCCCTCTGTCATGGGCAGGGACACCTCCCACAGGATCTTTTACTCAACAGCTCATTAATCCTTCCCGCCAGCCGAGTGAAGGATGCTAACTGACCAACGCTCAGGCCTAAAAACCAACCTGGTACAGCTCAGCAAGTTTGAAAGTTTACTCGGAGACAACCCCTGAAGGCATTCATTTGTTGCCACTACTTGGAAAACGACATAAGCTCCTATAAATTCATCAGTGAAACAAGCAAAATTAATGCAACAAAGCCATCTGGGAAGAGCAATTGGCATAACTTCAGACTAAAAATCACAGCAAAGATTTTGCTCAAGACCTCAGTCAACAAAAGCCTCGCTTCTCAGTGAGATAAGAATCTTTACGCTTTAATTGGCAGCTCTGACACCGGCTAGAAAAGCAAAGGTTTTCCTCTAGATTTGACAAGAAAGAAGCTTGCATTTTTCTCCTGAAAAACAGAGCTCCATTAGACTGCCCCTTCTTAAGGCCCTCCAGCTGAACAGCGACCCTCAAACACAAAGAAAAGCCCCGACGTCTGCCAAGCCTGAAACGCAGTTCTATAAACATTCCGTTTGGAACGGCCGAACCACAGGACACAGGAAGGCTCAGGTACTTACTGAGCCTTCTTCCCCTGGTGGGAGAGGAGGCAGGCACCCCATAATGCGTTTCCATGAGTTAAGCCACATTAACTCAAGTCAGTCAGTTAAGTGTCAATACAACCCTCAAAACATAAGTTTATTGAATAAAGCTGAAGAGCAGTAAACCAACATATGCATCCACCTAAATAAAAAAATTCACGTATTTACAAAGTTCAGTAATTGTATAAGTTGTTCACATGCAGAGAGTAATGCACAGGTTAACAATTGGTAGTGTTTGGATGCCATAAATGCTGAAAGCAGTGAAGTATAGAAACACCAAACACATCAAGTTTAGCTACAGGCCAGTTAACTAAACAGTGACCTGGTCCCCCCACAGAGATTCACACATTCTAGTTTAGTTTCCTTATTTTAGGCACAAGCAAGTTTGCTAAATAAAAAGTAACTGTAGCAGTTCCTGGTGAACTAGGGACTACAGCAGCAAGTTAATATACCCTCTCCTCTACAGCACCAGAGTATGAATTAATTGCAATCATGCTTCAGAGAACTGAAAGGGGACAAGAAGTTAAAATGCACGATCAGACTGAATGCGGGCAGCGCGTGGCGGCTGTGCGACAGTCGGTACGGAACAGTAAGGCCGTGGCAGTCGAAATTAAAACGGGCTTGTCGTGCCTGATACGGACCAAACAAGCGTTTCCAACCAAAAACTCGGACGTAATGCAAACTCTACGTTGAGGTGAAGAATCACACACGGTGTGAGGCCACGCAAGCAGGTGTACCATGGATTTGCACACACTGGAAAGCTACACTGACATCGCCGTGTGAACAAACCGCTCTTTAACAAGCCTGTCCCTTTAAATAGACTGAAGTCATTTGGGAAAGTAAAGCTACAAAAACAGGACAATCTTTAGTTCAGATGTACTTCCCTATGCTGTAGGAGCTAGTCAAGAAACAGGGTCCATTCACTGGTTCTCTTGTGCTTTGACACAGTAGAACGTTTCATCTCGCCGCTTACAGGCTTTGCACATGGTTACATCGAGCAAGCAGGCAGGTCTAGAGTTGTCACAATAGCCTGGATGTGCCATAGCACCAGGTTAAACTGTGCCCAGCCATGTCAGGAGCAGGAGAGACACTAGACAATTACAGAGATATTGTGCTAACGGTCAACGACTGACTCGATACAAAAACATCAGTAATTTAAGTGTCATGCAGCTGCTCAGAACGCGTGTTCTGGTTTCTGATAGAGACCACGAGTATCTGTAGATACAAAAATGTATTTGAACAAAGTCTGATGTTCCTGGCAATTTGTTTTCATGATGGAATACTCCAATTTTTGAAAGCTTGACAAACAGTTCGTTCCCATCCCCGGCACAAACATTAAACAGAAGCAACAAAATGATTTTAAACGGTTGACTCTCTCCTAATTCATCGTGAGAGTTTTCTTTTCCAAGTGACAGGGTTAAGATCTCAGCTGTAGATGAGTGATGCTGATCTACGCCTTGTGCTCCCCTCCGCAAACAGTTTCCATTTCTCTGCTTACATACACACATCACATGCATTTGTGAGATAAATCAGTATCCCACAACTCACGCTTAAATGTTTTCTAACTACTGGATGTGGCATCTTACAGAATCTTAATGCTGGCAGGCATCAGCATCTTCAAGCCACTAAATGCTAGAAATAAAACACTTGCTGAAAATCATATAAAAACCTGGCCCTGAAAAACCAGAACAGAGTGTACCATCATAGTTAACACGGTAGAGAGATTTTTTTTCTTGTTTAAAAAGCCCCCCCCACACAACCCTCCCACCACAGATGGTTGTAAAATAAATATTTGTGCTGACTTTATCATGACAACTCTAGTTGTTTTGTGACAGAATAGGAATACAAGTCTTCAGCAGTGCACATGAGAAATGAACCGTGAAAAGGCAGATTCTCGATACAGGATTTTTGGGTAATATCTCATTATGGAGGGAAGTGGACAATTGAGATTATGGCCAACTGGTACTGGAGATTCCAGGAAGACTTCAGCTTCTTCTAGATTTTGAATGCTGAATAAGCCACTGAAGCGTGATATCTAAAGAGAGAGAGAAGAGAAGTTCTGTATTCAAGAGGCTATTTGTATTTACAGTGCTGACATGGCTTCGGCATCTCTCCTAACCTGATGAGAGCAAAGTTAGTTTAGCCCTGCAGCACAGGGCATCGAGCTCCTTTGTGCCCAAAAGAGGGTCTCCTAGTGGAGTGAAACGCACTAGCATCATACCAGCCCAGTGCTTCCAGCAGCACCTTCCCTAGAGCACCAGGGATGCTGGGCTGTGCCGAGAGCCGTGTGCAGGAGACGCAATAGAAGGGAGTATCTGCTTCGATCCACCATGTCTGAATCTTAAACGGATGCTAAGGTGACAGGGGCTTCACGGATCAGAAGCCCAAAGAGTTCCACAGGCTGCTCATTTTTCCTGGGAAGCAGTTGAGTCTTTAATAATAAAGCAGTTCTGGTATCCTCTAGAGCTTGTTCCTGTGACCACCAGCCTGAAGTTTCCCTCCTCCGTGACCCCTTGTTAGCCACCAATGAACCAGTGTTAATCTCATGGCAGCCACAAGACGGCACCAGGAGAAGAATGGCAAGTGTTATTACGTACTGTGCTTTCATTCAGCAGAGACTGCTCAGCCTACTTACAGTACCAGTGTCCAGTACTTGGTACTACACAGTACCATGGTTTCTGCCTTTGAACTTCAGGAATTCTAAAGCAATTGATGTTAGCACCAGAAAAATGTACTGTTTGGCCGCATGGACGGTGACCAGCACAGGCCAGAACAGGAACTGCTTTGGGAAGATGGCAAGGGAAGACGATTGTTTCAAGGGAATGAACTTGCTGCAAGCACTTGCCAGCCTCGTGAAACGAGGCAGAGTTGCGACTACCTGATAGAAGCACGAAATCATTCAGGCCAAGCTAACAGTGAGAGTAGGCAGCTATCTGATGCAAACTAAAGGCGGCAGCAGATTTCACAGGGGACTGACCTGTATTTTGGGAACTACAACCCCTACAGCTTGACAAGTATCAGTCAAGCTTCCTCACTGCCATTAGGAGTTATATACCAAATGTAACCGGTGCACTTAACACGTCGTTCTTTGATTTGTTACCAGTTTCCCGAAGCCAGGAAGCTCGTGTTTAAGAAGTCACAACCCCCCCAGTCCATCCCCTGACAGCTCTTCGGATCGCTTTGGGTTTTAGATTAATAGTTACCTATATTATCTTTCTCTTTGCAAGAAATTGAGTAGCAGCAGATTTCTCTGTCCTGAATAGCAGCAAGGTTCCTATGGAAGAGAGAACATTTCAGCACACACTTCACTTATAACAAGGACTCCTAGTATGAAGCTAAACTGTTTCCCTTCATCTTCTGCACACAGCTCGTTTCTGTACAATGTTTTAGCTGCCTCCTGTTTGAGTCTTCTACTTAGAAATGCAAGCTTCTTGAGCCAACAACGCTACGTACAGGAATTCACTTAGGAAGGGTCAAGACTTACATCTTTTCAATTAGCTGTTTCTCATCCAAAGCATTAGGAAGGTCTCTCTTATTTCCAAGTACTAGAACCTGAAATCCAGAGCAGAAGGAAACAGTTGCAAAAAAAAAAAAACAAACCAAAAAAGCCACAACAAACATCAAGCATCTCATTCTCACAGGATGAGACAGTCACTGTTAAACTAGATCAAGAAGGAAGATTGATCCAGTCGCAGGGACAGAGGGACTAAAAATAAACTGTTATGTGCAAAAAAAACCCCTAAGCATGAGAACACATCAGCTGAGAAGACTGAGAATGATCCCAGGAGACTTTCAGCTGAGATTCCCCAAAGTTAAGTCTATACTTCCATGCCACACTCTGGTTAACTTGCAGTACACTAGACAATAGAGGAGTACAAACTCAGACCGGGGAATACTTTAAACTACTGTTGCATATTTTTTTTGGGTGGGGGGAAGCATACTGAACAAGAATAAGAAGGATTGACTGGGGTCACCAACTACATTTAAGGCATTAGGGACAGGTATTGCTGACGCTTATACTAACCAGTAAGGTTAGGCCTTACACTTGACTTAAGAGTTCAAGCCAGTCTTCAGAGCTGCTGAAGTTATGCACATTCCTCAAGCAAGTTTAATACCGTGTAAGGCAATATTACTTACAGGGATTCCTTGTAACTGTGGCTTATCTAGAAGATTGTGCAGCTCATTTCGAGAGGCTTCTATTTTATCACGATCTGCAGCATCTACCATGTAGCTTTAAAGAGAATTTAAGGTTAGCTCAGTGAGATTGAACTACTTCAGAAACAGCAGCGTTTCCTTTACGCTGTCAAGTTTTGAGCACATTCAGTAAGGTTTTAAACAAAGCTAGGTCTTCTGAGCAAAGAATTTGGTTCTTAAAAAAAAACAGATAAAAAAATAAATCTCTAAGATCAGGAGATGAAAGTGTCTTTCAGTTAAGACAGCAATGCCACCCAGTTCAGACGGGAAGTAGTAGTACTCCAGACCAGACACTGCTACAAAAATAACCCACCTTCAGCCATGAATGTAAAGGTGAGAAAAAGGTCAACACGGTGGCAGAGCAGTTTGAAAATTAAAGCGAGTACTACTGAGTCCAGCACGCTCTGTTTGAGCGGCTACGCACAGAAAAGCGGCAAATCTGAAGTGAAGTACTAGCTGAAGGAAGATGACACTTACACAATAGCATTAACTCCTCTGCAATACCGTTCCCACATGCTTCGGAATCGCGGTTGCCCTCCTATATCCCAAATCTGAAAGCAAGGGGAAACAAGACAATTTAGCCACGCACCGTGTTTAAACACATCATGCAAAGATAAGACAAATCAAACCAGTTTTTCTTAGGCTGGCTGCAGGACCTCTCACATATGGAACAGAAATAATCCCTTGCGTGGCTGCTCAGAGCTCGCAGGCCCAATGGCATATGATGCAAAGTGGAGCACCTTACGCCAGATGCAAGAATGTAACCGTGTATTAAGTTTACACACTGAGGTATACAAGAAAATAAAATAAGATATATTGACTTAAAATTTTGCTTTTGATGTAAGCCTTCTCCCCTTTAGCAATACTTATGAGCCAAAGAGGAAGGCCTCTGGGCCCTAAACATGTGAAAATTAACTCAGATTAAAGGCAGACAGCATTATCACAACACTGCTTTCACTAGTCCATGAATCTGGAAATCACACCCAGATTCTCGTTTAAGAAACCCCATAAATAAACATAAGCAGAGTCTTAATTTTTTTTGACAGATTCAGCTGAGCCTCTTCAGTTTCCTATATTTATCCCAATGGTGGAAGCAAAACACAGCAAACAAATTTAAAACTAGAAGCTGAAGACAACTTTGCACGCAGCAACATACCTTTATTGTAACGTTACCCTTCGTGACTTTCCTCATGTTGAAGCCCACAGTAGGAATCATATCTTCACTGAATTGACCTGACTGGAAAAAAAGAAAGTCAAGTTTAGCACTTATCTTTACAGAGTAAAACAGCATAAGCTTTTTCTAACCATTTGCCTTCCAGCTGAAGGCTTTATAGCCAAGAAGCTGTAGGTATTATACCCAGGCGCACTGCAGCTTGCGTGAAGTCAGACAAGTCATTTCTTACCAGCACTGAAATAAGCTTTCAAGCCTTGAGGCAGTCAGGGGAGCAAAGTTACTCGGAGAGAAGTGCTTTGCATGGCTTAACAGCTGGACAGGTAGAAGAAGGGAGCCATTCAACAACTTCTGTATGTCAGGATCTCCTACTTACCTGGAAGCAAGAAATTCACAGAATTTCCCCCTCCCCTCTGATGCAAGCTGCTCTACGGACAGTATTTACAGTAATAAATCACTCCTATGGAGCAGGCCTCCAACCCACAGCTGTGGGTTAACTGCCTGAGGAGTTTTAAAAGGCTGGAAAGTGGAAGGACCTGACAGGTCTGCTTCCTGCTAGGCTATTCAGTGTCCAACTCATTCAGCAGCAGAAGAGGCAATCGCAATGACCCAGAGAATATTTCCGTCTGTTTTCACCAGAAGTTCAGCATCACTTCAAGCGCTGACATAACTGCTGCAAAACAGTGTTGTATTGGAGAGGTTCTCCAGTGGCAGATGTTTTACTACCTGTTACACTTATCTGGAACAGCTGGAAAGCCAAGTTCACAGCTATCTCCTGTAGCTAACCCGGGAGCCATAACAAGCGTTATCAACAGCAGGACAGATTTCTCCCATGCTCCCTTGGCTACTTGGCAGAAGGTGAATCTCAGCCACAGTGGTCATTCTATATCTCACTACATCCACTACAGGTAACAGAACCAGACAGTCAAATGGATTTGGAAAAAAAAGGTCGACTCAAGTGCATTCAGTTTTTTAGATAGGGCTCGATATCGTAGCAGCAGAAAGTCTGCTTCTCTCCCCTGATGCTGCACAGAGAAGGCAGCCTGAGTTAAAAGCCCTTTAGGATCTAAGAAGCAGGTGTCACTTCACCCTAGAGTTAGAGCCCAACTGCTCACAAGCTGGTAGTAGTAACTCAGTCTGCCTGGACACACCGAGTACATGCTGTTCAGACCTGGCAACCACAAGATCAACTTGTGACACTAATGTTTTGTCATTCACTTCTATGCCTAGAAGCTCACACTTTCTTCAGCTTGTTCCCACTGCCTCACCCCAAAAATAACCCACGATCTTCCAAAGCCGCAAGCGCCACACAGTACAGGCTCCAGTACGATGGTGACAAACATCAGAAGCCAACTGAAAACACACAGAAAAGAGCAGTCTCATATGGGCTTCTCTGGCCAAGTCCTTCAGTGAAATGGCACATTGATCTTGCTGCTGACCTCCAAACCAGAAATACATCCAGAGCTCGGGTTTGAAGCCAGCAGTCCCCTGAACAGGTGGTGGTTTTTCACACTGAAGATCTGCTTTCCAGATGCATGGCTACACAGCCTAAAAGTCTTGAAAAAGGAGGGGGGGAAAAACAAGAAAAAAAAAGGAAAACCTAAGCCCCTGAATCCAAGGAATGCAATAGTCAAAATGGTGATGACCTGGAAAATGGACAACTTAAACCTGTGAGGCAGCTGTTCTGCCTTCTCATTTGGAAGACGTTTTGACTGTTTAAGCAACACAAAGAGCACGCATCCATCTCAGACAGCACTTGCAGAAACAACTCCAACCAACCTTTCTGCTAACACAGCAAGGAGCACAACCTGAACACCTCTTCATTTGCTCCCCGTTCCTGCTCCACGAGCCCGGCGTAGGAGTTGACCATTTCAGCCCATTTAACTACACACAGCTCAGCAGCAGATGGTTAGCCGTGGTGCTTTCCACATCTCAGGCAGTTTAGTTCAGTTCATAAAGGAGGTGCTGCCAATCTTGCCTTTGAAGGGTCAGCGTGCCACGGTTGCTCAAGAACCACTGCATTCCTGCCTCTGCAGTCACACCCTACACCCACAGCTTCTAACCAAACATCTCCCAAGCACTCCTGGAACCTGTCTCTTTGTGCTACTTCGTATTACCCCATATGCTGTCTTCCCACTCAGATACTTCCAGAGTCTTCACTCGAGAGCTGTGCCTATCAAGAGTTTATGCTCTCTCACCACTCTCTTAAGAAAGAGATTCCTTCAGACAGGAACAGCACCAAATTTGCCACGTTTAACATGATTATGAAGAAATCCCTGTGATCCACCACAAGGAAGCTTTTACAGAATCTTCAGGAGAGCTGTTGCACCTTCTACCACTTTCCAAGTACCCTCTACCCACGCTACACATCCAGGCGGCATAAAATCTTGTTCTGACTTGCTTAAAAACTACACTGCAGAGTTGCTCACTTACAACTTGCGTTCTGCACTCCACTCTGTAGGAGAAACAAACCAGGGCTAGCTGAACCACCAGGAACAGAAGGGAAGCAGGTACCTTCACTGAGCTGCCTCTGAAACATCAGCAGGACCATTCTCTCTATGAGGGATTTGGAGGCTGTGGATTCTGAGGTGAGGCAGGCACTTTATAGCTTTGAGACTGCAGGTTTTAAGCATATTGATCAACTGAGACCTTCATTTGAAAGACCTTACCCTGATAGTAGGGTAGGTGTTCCCTCTGTTCAGTTTGTGTACTTAAAGAAAGCTATGGGGTTTTTTTTTCACACCTTATCTTTTAAGACAAGTCAAAAAAACCCCCATGATTCAAACCGCTGTAATGGATTTTGCTAGCAGGCAGTGATCTCCTTCAATAGGTTCTGCTATTGCATCCAAAACGGTCTTGGCCCAGAAAAGGTTCTCTTAACCCAGTATTTAGAGAGCTTTTGTTTACTACGTCTACGGAGGAAAAAAAAAAAAAAAGCCAGGAATTCAGCTGCATCTTAAGAGTATTCATATGCAAAAGCTACTCGAACAGCAGCAGAAGAATATGCTTTTATTAGTAGGCAGTTCTCTTTGAATCAGACTTCCCTCTGTCCCCCCTAGAGCAGATTACTCAGCCCTATCACTGTCTGTTCACAATACGATGCTTTCTCCTCCTAAAATAGGCAACAGCTTTAAAACAAGTTTGATAAGCACAGAAATATTTGAAAGCACAGTAGTGTTGTTCAAACGCTCATCAAGGACAGCGAGAGTAGCTGTTTAAAATCCAGCGAGAGCGGCTGTTTTCAGTGGCTGTCAATATTCCAACAGGCAGACACTGTACCTCATTCCAGGCCTCCTGGAAGATCAGCCTTGTGCACCAGAAGCGGTTGAGAGTTAAGCCATTAGCTCCGAGGTCATGCAGACCACACAGCATTAATATAAACTGCTTGCTGAAGGTCACAAAACAAAGTTAACTCTGGCCCCTGTGTGCTAGATAAGAAAGAGGGAAGACTAAACAGCCCGAATTTCAGTGACCGCACGCAGAAAGAACCCACAGGTTAAGCCTCCCGGCTTAAGAGATGCTCCCTTTTCAATAGTCCGAGCTCCTGGAGAGCCCAAGCACGTGATTTTAGCTCAACACAAAGTCATTCACCTGCCCGAGTACTTCTGTGGGGTAAGGATTATTCAGAGGAGCAGAACTGCTTCCAGACCGAACTACATCCCTGGGCTGCACTCCCGTACAGAGCCGACGGCTGCCTGCACGTATCGGCCTGGGTCCAGCTCACCTTGTATCCAGTATCAGCACCAGCTCTGGCACAGACAGTGGCATTTACAAGCTGCACCCTGCGTCTCGGTGCCAGATCCAAGCTGTTACACACCAGCAAGCCCCAGCTTTGGCACGTGCTCCGAAGCACGGCCACGTTCACGAGCACTGCGCTTTACCTGTGGCTCTGGCAGACTGTTGCTTGGTCTGCACCCTCTCCCCCAGCCCACCAGCAGCCCAGGGGCAGCTTCACCAGTCCACAGCCACAGAATCCTGCCTCAGGAACCAGCCAGCAGCATGCCTGCTACAGCCCCAGCTGGTTTTGTCCCTGCTCACTGCAGGGGGGTTGGACTAGAAAGCCTTTAAAGGTCCCCTCCAACCCAAACCAGTCTACAATTTCCTAGAGGGCAGAATCAAGAGCCTTTGGTCAGGTGTTTAACTTCATCACCTAACATTCCAGAAGTGTACAAAGGATCCAAGAGTAGTATTTTTTTTAATATTTAGTTAATATTAAAACAAGCTACCTACTAAAGCTACCATTTCTAGTTGTCTTGAGTGAAAAATAAAAAAAAAAACAAGCCACAGTGGCTACTTCACCTGCCTCTCTGCAGCCATGAGCTACCGCCAGCTTCCAAGGAGTTACACCTACCAGACTCTCAGCATCACGCCCTCAGAAGCTTGATCGAGCAATCAAACACAAGACTGGAATTCCTATATTCCTTCCTATATCTTCCTTAAAACCTCCTTTCTATACATTAAAGGAGCCACTCAAAACAGAGCCCAACCTGCAGCAGTAGAACCAGTGCTCCCTCTCCTTTCTCTCCTGATAGATCAGTGACTCTCTCGTGTTGGCACTGGAAAGCATGTTGCCTACAATGGCCCATCCGTATGGTTCTCAACCACCAACTCACAGCTACCACATGTTGATTGCACAGCCTGCACAAGGAGATTCTTTATGTCAATGGAAAAGGTCAGGGCAGCCTTTAGCTTGCATCTCATAAAGCTGACATGATTCATCACTGTTACGGGACAAATTTCTTCATAGAGGCTTCGTCACTTACACATCAAAGATTTATCTTTACTCATGATATTTTTCATCCAGCTAAAAAAGATCATGAGCAAGCTCAGCCAACCAGGAGACAGCATCACTGGAGGGCGGATTCCAGCCAGGACACTCCCAATCCACCTAACCAGCATGCTTCTTTAAGATCCACTGCTCGTCCCTGAATTTCTTTCTTTTCACACTAAGAAAAATGCTGCATCTCTCAGAAATCTCTTTTAATAAATAAATAAATAAAAATGCAGAGTCATTTTAGCATTATGTAAAGCCACCCCTACATTAAGTCTCCTTTGCAACACTCACAACCTCAAACAGCCCATCATACGTGGACAAATCAGCTCTCTAGTGTCTCTCCAAGTTTCCTTCTTGAAATGCTGCAATATTTCAGCTACTTGTGGTCACATTCAGAAGGCTGAACTCTAGAAGCTTCAATCCTTGTGATCTAACAGTCTCTTGAAAGGCTTTACAACTGCACCTCTATGAAGGATTGCTGCAGGAAGACAAATAGCGGTACCTAACAAGAAAATGCAATTGCACTTCCCCAAGCCTGACTTCAGTGGAATATTTAAAAGGACACGGACTGCTTGTCATGTAACTACCACACAGCAGTGAAATAAGACTTTAAACAAGCACATTTCTATCCAGAAGTCAGTCATGTAAGAGCTTAGGCTATTTCATGTCTCAGCCATGACAGCAGCTTTCTCCAGGCGTTACCACTTAAAGCTCTTCCATGAATTCAAGTCCACGATGGAAAAAGTCAATTCTGATTTCAGACCATCTGGGGTACAGCAAGAAGGACCTCAGAGAAAGATCATTAACCGGCGCATGACTCAACTCATATTAGCTTTATTACCTAACGAAGTGAGGCAATCCATTTGGAGAGACTTCTGTGATTAAGAAACGCTTCACTTAATGTATCAACCTTCTCACTTAACTACTGTGCAGACAAAGTGACAACATATGCTATTTATGACCTACCTGGGTCTTTTGGAAGGCACTGAAGTAGCAGTGAGGCTCTTTAGAATAATCTTTGTCTATGCTTCTCTCTGGTCAAAGTCACAGTTACTTGCAATAGTCACGAGGAAGGAAGGAAGTCACAGAATTACTGAGGCTGGAATAGATCTCCAGGATCATCAAGTGCAGCCTCTGACCCAACACAGCAGCTAAAAACTGACCAAAGGAATGGGTTGCTGAAAGGTGCTTCAAAAGCTGCCTCTCTAGAAACCAAGGCCTCATACGAAGGCTCGTCAGATATTCCAAAGCTAAAAAACAGACCCCCACAAATTCAGGCTTTGACACAAATCCTAAAAAGGGATCTTGCTTCTCCCCACAAACAGAACAGGTTGAGTTTAGCTCTTAAACCTGACAACCGTACAAGGAAAGCCTGACTCCCTGCAGCTCTCCTCTCCTGCCCGCTGAGGCCCAGGCTATCGTTCTGCTGCAGCATTCCAGCCCCAAACACCTGGATCAAGGACCAGATCTGGTCCATCCCGCATCTACTGGGCTTCAAGCAGGAATTTACGGTAGGAAACACCACTCCTTGCGAAGCACATTTTAGCACCTGACCAAGTGTCCCATCCTTCACCGGCAGGCACTGGAAGCAGTCAGTTTACTTGAGTCACGTTTCAGCTGCATCACATGGCTGTGGAGCTCGGTGGCCTCTGGTAGCTCCCCGCACTAGTGTGGCTGAGACTCACAGCTCTGACAGGGAGCCTGAAGAAAGTCTGTTAGCAGAGGCTAGCTGCAGAGATGCAACCAAGAGGAGATACTGCAGACTCCCGTAAATAATGGGCAGTTGAAGCCCTCAGATTACAATTCAAGATGCAACAGGGGGATGACATGCAGTTTCTCTGAGTAAGAGCCACAGGCCATCTACATTATGGAGATGAGGCCCGGGAAGAAATGATATCCTCCCTTGTGAGCAAGTTTACTCATGCACACGGAAAACTTATGCTTAATATCTAATTAGAGACAGTGACTAACACGGAGCCTTAGCAAAGCAGAAGCTGCATTAGTTGCATCCAGCTCTAACTAGATTTCACTGCCGAGTTGGGTTTTAAAGCTTCTAGTCAAACAAAGTTTGTTCTGATTACAAACTGAGTGCTTGTTTACACTGGAGGAATAAATAGAGCCCAAACCAGCTTGCAACCTAGAAAAAGATTCTTCTAGAACTGGACTGGCTGCCTCTCGCGGCCTTTCCACTTTAGTGACAGTCAGGTGTTGTATCAAGCCTCCTGTGGGACCGGCTCGAGTTTTATCTCTAGTTACAAATGCCTGATTTGATTGGCGTTGATTACATTAGAGATTTATAGCAGATTAAACTCGCTGCTGTCAAGAGACTGCTATCAACCCTTTGTTGGACAGAAGGCAGCCTTAGAGGCCATCCCAAGTTGCTGGTATGTAATCCAGCTTTTAGAGCTATTCCATAGGACTAGCATCTTGCTGTGTCATTCCTTCCCTTTCAGTTTTACGGAATCCCAATGCTTTTACGACAGCCACATCCATCCAAGCCATTAACTGGCCTGCAGAGAGCAGCTCTTCTCTTCAGGCGCTCATTTCCAAACGCATATTCCGAATGAAAGTCGGACAGCAAAGCGACTAATAAGAAGTTAGCTCCTCGTGCCACGATGGCACTGCTCCTGTAAAAAGCAATATTGTGCTGATTACTGAAGCTCATGCTATTAGTAAAAAACAAACGATAAAAACCTGAGCAAATCCCCTCAGTTTTTTGTAAAGACTCATTAGATTCCCTAAACAAAAACTTTAGGGATGTGACCTGCTACTTCCAAACCCAGCTCAGCTTAACTAGGCTGTGTCACTACGCAGAACGACTTCCTTATTTCACTCCGTTTTGCAAGGCTATTTGAATGACACTTACACAGATAAGTTTCTGGGTGTGCTCCTACTGAGCGGCTGAAACCTCGCAAGATTGAGCCCCTAGCAAAGCAAGCTGGATACAGGTGGCAGCTTGACTTGGGAGCACTTTTACCACTTGAGACAACTTAAGAGTAAGCCAATGTGCAACTGCTACAACCAGTCCGTACTACTCCACTCTACAGACAGCAAAGCGGTACTACGTCAAGTGCCCTCTCCATCCGAGGCTCCAGAAGAAGAGAGAGAACCTGCAGAGTAACCTCAGCGCCCGAAGTTGCAAGAACACGCCGATCGGCATCAGCTCAGCGGCCGCAGATTGAGGTTGTTCAACTATTTCAGAGTTCCACGTTTAGAAATCCAAGCCCAGAGGCAGCAGCAGCCAGCACTGCGTGTGAAAGAAAAGGCTTCTGGCATTCTGGGGAGAGTCCAGTAACTTTCACCTAACATAACCAGGCAGAGAAGAGAGTTACCTTTAATGAGGGCAGACCCATTTCACATGGCGCTCACGATAACCAACACCCTCAACTACACAAGAGCTTGGTTACAAACCAGCGTGCAAGGATTATGTACAACTGCCATAACGGGAGTCCTTTTCCTGTCCAGTAACTCATTCAACTGACAAAGAAATACAACCACAAAAATACGCAGGGATATTAAGGAGACAGCCCACCCCAAAACACCCCAAATGCTGCTCAAGCCAAAGTTGAAGACCTCAGCTTTCTGCACATGCTCTGGCCTCAAGTCGGTCACGCTCCCTGCAAAACCAAGAGGTAACCCGATTTCCCACTTCAGTCTCCCCACAAGGGCTTCCAACCTCCACCTTGCCTCTTGGAATGTTTTCTGTCGCACGCACCGCGGAACAGGCCACTGACGAAGCCGAATAAGCCATTAAGCAAGTGACTCTTTATCTCGTTCAACAATGGAAAAGCTTCAGGTAGGAGGATTCCCACACCCTTCCTTCATCTGCTCCAGGCAGATCATCAGATAAGTAGGACCAAGTTCAGCAGCCTGCTGCTGTTAGATTTGGAAGTTGTACTTCTTTGCATGTACCTTAAGAGAAAGTAGATTATTCAATACAGGTTTCAGCAATCAAGCAAAAAAAACCTGAGAAAAGAACCATGAGTGGGAAACATTTAAATGTTTACTGAGGAATATTGGGGAAAAAAATAAAAAGAAAAAATCAAAGGGAAGGAAGTAGCTGAAGACACATTATGCGATCTCCATGTCACACTAGCACTTGGCCAGTCACACCAGTACGCAGGACTGAAACGAGCCTTCCCAGCGCCCTGCAGGGCTCTGCTCTCCCACAGCCTCGGTGTCCGTACGGGTCCCATCCGCACACAAAGGTTCACGAAGCGCAGCAGCTACCGAGGCTACACTCGGCCGGCTCAGCCGCCTCTCCTCCGAGCCTCCCCAGCAAGGGCAGCCAGGCCCCGCTCCCACCCAGCGGAACAGCCTCACGGCCGCGTCCCGGGGAGAAGCTCGGTCGGGGGGGGAGTGGGAGGCCGGGCCCAAGCCGCTGCCGGCCCGGCCACTGCCTCAGCGCCAGCCCCCTCCTGCCCGGGCCCGCACAGGCCGCACCGCCCGCGCCGGGACGAGCCCCTTCCCCCGCCAGCCCCGAGCCCAGCGAGCCCCCGGGGCGAGGCGGTGCCGGTAGCCGGTGCCCGGTACACGCTCTCGGTCCCCCGGGTCCCCGTGTTCGTGCCGGTACAGCCCCGGTGCCCGGTACGTGGTAGTCGGTACCGGTGCCAGTACCCGGTTGACGGTATCGAGTGCCCGGTAGCCGGTTCCGGTGACCGGCAGCCGGTGCTCGGTACACGGTCTCGGTCCCCGTGTTCTTTGCCCGTACCCAGCCCCGGTACCCGTTCCGGTACCCGGTTGTCGGTACCCAAGCCCGGTACCCAATCTCTGTCC
>JAAGNO010020635.1:15411-30181 GCA_033439905.1 Ceryle rudis | reverse complement strand
TTTACAATTAAACGCTAAAAAAGACATCCAAAAAAAAAGCCCCTTATTTTACTTTTATCTTTCTTTTTTCTTTTTTTTTTTTCCTTTTTTTTTTTTTTTTTTTTTCTTTGAGACTAAACAAAGTTGCAATCTTGGCATATTGTGTTGTACAGACCCTGCACTGACCATTACCATTCTCCAATGCCCGAGCGTCTACCCTATGCAAAGCACTTGCAGGCGATGCAGCCATCTCCTGTGTCCCACATACTCCTGGAGGCCGGACCAATGGACCCCCACTATCCTTAAAAACCCCTTGAAAGGGGCCCCACGTGGCTCAAGAACTCCCCACCACCGCCTTAAAACCACCAGTGGCATCACCTGGTCCAGCAAAAAAAAGGAAAATAAAAAAGAAATGGAAAAGAAAATGCAAAACCAGAAGCAAAACTATGGCTAGCACATAGGACACCTAGAACAGACTTGCCTATTTACTGGCATTAATTAGCTGCTGAATCTCCTCGTTACCTTGCAAAGCATTTCTGTGACTGATGCTTTTCCCTATTTACAGGCTACATAATAAATAGAGCGGACAGGGCTGTGCTGAGGCTGGGGGGCCACCCTCTGCCCAGGATGGCTGTGGGTACAGCAGTGACGCTGGACCTGAGACACAGTCCCTGGCTTGGTGCTGTGCACTCTCCATGCCTAGGAGGTAGGGAGGCCAGAGGAGGGTCTGGCATGCCCCCAAACCCTGGGAACTCACTGTCCCTGTCCCTTAAACGGCACGGAGAGCTGTGGTGGTGTCCCCTGGCAGTGCTAGGGGTACTGGGATGTGATGCTGGTATTTCAGGGACGGGTTCCCCTCCACCTGCCTGAAAACAAGTCCTTCTGCATCACCTCGTGGTGTGGGGGACTTGAATGTTTGGGCACCACTGCCTTAATTAGCTTAAGCTTAATGCTTTAGATTGGTCAGAGAACAAGGGTTCCGGGCTCAGTGCATTAACCACTTCTGTGGCTTGCAAGAAAAAACAGTGGCTGTATGTTTGGCCAAAGGTGCTGTTTCCCCTCCCTGTCTCTTTGTAAGCCACCGTCACCTGCAGCTGTGAATAGCAACACCACGTCACACACCACCACGAGGATCAGAGCTGGGGGATGGAGCAATGGCACAGTGACCTTTTCAATGGGACCCCTTGGCTTAATACAAGTGTTCTTAGCTGGGCTACGACCGTAAGTAATATTAACAAGCAAAAAGGTTTGCAAAAAGTGACCTTCTTTCCTTGCTCGATGTGCTCCTCGCTTACCTTCTGCTGGTCCCACTGCGAGGAAAGGGGCCTGACGCTGCTGCTACCAGCGGGGCTCTAAAGCTCAGTGGTGGAGGATGCAGGAAAGAGCAGGAGGAAGAGGGAGAGGAGAAGGAAGAAGAGCAAGAGAAGGAGGGCTTGCAGAGGAAGACTGAGCAGAACTGGGTCAAAAAGACAATAAACTAGTTGGTTTGATTTATAGGCTTGTGGGGTTGGAATGGCTGGATTGCAAATGCTGCAGAAAAAAATATCTACCAATTTAAAAAAATGCCGCCAATGGAAACAGGTTGGTTCATTTTTAATCTTTCAAACAGTGTTGTTTGACTTAAGCTCCATAAATGTTCTTAAAAACCTGATATGTATAGACAAGCTGAAGTATGACAGCATCTCCTTCATGGCCAAGCAGCTCCTTCCACCACACGTCCCATCCCATCCCCCCGGGTGACAGTGGGCTGATGCATGCCATCAACCGGTCCCTGCAGCCTCCGGCCCCGGCCCTGACCCTGCAGCAGCAAGCCCCCCACCGCTGCCATCCCCTTCTCTACCTGGAATCCATTGCCCGAGCCAGAGCTGCAGGTCTGGAGCAAGGATTTAGCTACTGCTTTCGGGTAAGCGGTGCCAGTCGGTTGCACAGCAGGGCTTACAGCAGAGACCCAGCCGGCAGGTAGTGTGGGAGCCATGCAGAGCCGGTGGGCAGCGGCAGCAACCCAATGGATGGACAACCATCATCATCTCCCCGGCCCTTGAGCTGCGTCCTTCTCCTGAGTCGGTGATGAGGTTACGGTGACGGACACAAAACACTGACGGGTGTCACCAGCGGGAAACACTAAGTGTATTTTTATTATTCATGAGTTCTGCTGAGATCAGGCAGCTTCTGTGGAGGTGCAAAGCCCAGATGACGGAACAGTCCAGCTTGTGGCTTTTCCAAAAGAAAAGGGGAAGAATCCAGACCAGCAGTGAGTGGAGACCAGAGGCTGCAGGGCGATGCAGCCCGCATGCCCCAGGTGGCTGGGGCTCAGGGGCTGCCAGGTTGGCTGAGGCCAGCCAGGAGGAGGTGGACAGTACGTGGCAGAAGCAAACTAAGACTTTGATAGTAGTCCCACAAGACGACAGAGTTCCCAACTACAGAACAGGAATTTGGCAAGGCGCCAGGTGCCGGCAGTTTGCCAGGCACTGCGCTTCATCCCGGCCCAGGCACGTGCTGCTGGCCTGTGTGTGGAGCAAGGTCCTCACCTCGCTGCTGCCATCCCAAAGTCCGAGCCATCGCCTCCTGGTTTCCTCAAGAAACTTGGGTGAGCGTGTGTTTGCTCTCCGAGCTGTGAAGGGACCAACTGACCCATTGACTGACCACGACAAAAAAGAAAGATCGCATCCTTGGGAGTGGATAATGTACCGGCAATGTCGGAGTCCCCTCGGGCAGACTTTTACCACATTCCACTTCATACAAGACACATTTCAAATGCTCATTAATTTACAGAAATTGCATTTTATAGAAAATATCATACAATGAAATATAAAATGCACTAGGAGCATTTCAAAAATCTATAGAGACGATCTTGCAGCCTAGTTATATACCCTCTGAAACGACGTCCACTCGTCACCGCAAGCTCTCGTCCTCGCATTCTCCCGCTCTCTCGCGTGCACGCGCTCGCTCCCCCCACCTCCCCCCCCACCCCCCGGCCCTTTAACTCTTAGCATTCAACTTGAGAATTAATAGAGATATCAAAAAAAGCACGATTATCCCCTGGATAATCACCTTTCAATACTGTGCACATTCTTGGATTTAAATGAAAATATATCTAAGCACTTTTACAAGTTTTAGCGAACCCACTGCAAAATCATCTGCAGAATATAAAACACAGGTAATCCAAGATTTCATAGCACATTAATTAAGTGGCTCATAATCCATTAAATGTGGTTTATATTACACATCCATGCAGTCTAAATCATTTTACAAACATTAGACATAAACCCACTAGTCCAAATCAGTAAAGGAAAAATGTAATAAAAAAAGCTAATAACTATTTGTTATTGGTTAAACTGACCCTACATATAAACTAGGTAGTACGCTACCATGTATAATACTGATGTTGAATTACGCCTGGATGCCGCAAAACCTCTTGCTTACTTGGCAATGCTTGAGCATATTTAACCACGAGACACTTGACAAGCCCTCGCTGCCCTTGTTCTCCAAAGAAACCATTTACTACAGCCAGCAGCGCCTACCCATCGAAGAGAAAGGACACGATTAGCTGAGTTACACCATGTTGTTGAGCTTTGGCTACTAATGCTCCACGGCATTAATAACGTACTAGGCTAACTTCATACTTACGGATGGCAAAAGTGCTGATAAAACTGTTCCTGCCCTTCGCACCGCCCCGGCCCCGAGCGGAGCCGCTGCACAGCCCCCCGCCTCAGCACCGGCTCTCGGGCGAGCGGGAGTCCCTCGGGACGCGGGGACACCACCACCGCCGCTGAACCCAGCTGGTATTTACATCACTCAAGAGGTCGTGGGAGCCAAAACAACGCCGAGAGCATAAAAACAAACAAATGGGCCTTTGGTCATTTCACGATTTACTTTGTAGGGTTTAGGCAAGGGCTGTCGGAGATTTCTGTTGCAATAACCAAAGGCTTTATCAATGCTATAGTTCTATGCAGCTACATCGAGTGTGACCAGGTGACAGCAGAGCCCCCAGTCAGTATTTTGCATCTGGTAACACTGAATTATATACAACATGATGACTAGTTCACCACCTGCTGAGGCTTAAAGATGGCTGTTAAGATTTCGACTCAAAACATCTTCCCCCACCCCCGGCCCCCAAACCCCCCCCCCCTCCCCCCCCCAACAGGGTGCCCCCCTTCAAAAAACAAAAAAAAAAAAAAAAAAAAAAGAAAAAAAAAAAAAAAAAAAAAAAAAGAAAAAGAAAAAAAAAGAAAAAGAAAAAGAAAAAGCTTTGGCTTTCTTAAAGACTCTGCTTTTGTTAACTTCTATGTATTTATGGTTTTCAGTGACTCAACAGCATCACACAGATAAAGCCCAAAGGAAATGTAGCAGTTAATAAATTATTAAGCTGTTCTCCTTTAAAACATCAGCACTGGGCAGTACAAAGGCTTGGCATGCCATGTCAGATGCAAAAGGATCTGCAAATCTGAAAGAGTTATTGGAGCTGGGGAACAGCTGGCTCTGCAGATCCCGAAGCCCACCTGGGATCCACTTACTACAGCCTGTCATTCTCGCTGAGTTTAATGCTTATACAGTCAATGAAACATTAGATGAAGCTAAAGGATACATCCCTGAAGAATCTGACTTATGCTTTGGGAAATGACCTTTAAGCAGTCACCTTCCGGTAGAAAATTGAACTACAGCTACCTGCATCCGCAAAAATACCTTGATGTTTGTGATTTGTTCCTAATGGCATACGTGCATTATGTTAGTACTCCTTCTACCAGGCTACTGTATACATTTATATATATTTGTTTGGGTTTCCATTGAATTTTGTATTTTCACACTTCAGCACAAAAGGTATTAGTTGCTTAAGTGATAAATTTGAAATTATTGCACTCAGTGGTTTTTCAGTGACAACTGAAAGCCCAGAAACTCATTTGGCTTGTTTTAAAAATCAAAATTCATTGCCTGTGGAAGCATTTTCTTAACTCTTTATCAGTAGGATAACTAAACACATTCTCTTGTTTTAATAAAAGAGCAATAGCCTGGGTATGATAGCTGCTATCGTGAGGAACGTGATAAATAAACATGATTCTTTTTATGATCTTGAAAAAGAGAATTCCTTTATTAAGAGTAAGCCAGAGTGAAAACTGTGTTTCACAAAGAAAGAAGTATATGTTTGTGAAATGACATGGGAAAAAGTGGCAAAAAACCCCTGCAAATAAGCTAGAAACATGCTTTACAGCAGAATGAGTAAAAATCAAATTTTAATATTGTATTTGCAACAGACCTGAGTCTTGCCTATTGCATGCCTAATGTTACTTGCTGGGAAAAAAACAGGAGTTTATAATATTGGCACCAGCGCACGTACTCATGCAGGAGAAGGTCTATGCCAAGACTCATATCCTCCTGATATAAGGCAATGACTACAATAACATTTATAGCAATGTTTAATATTTTACATTTTGTAAGTGGCAGAAACCAAGTCTATTAGAAATATTGCTCTAATAACTTTGCATGTAGATGTTAATACTCTAGTATGTTTATTGGTCTTCCAGTTTTTACTGAATACTACTACAATCCAGTACATTTGACTACAACACAAAGTGTCTGTGTTATTCCAATATTCTATGCTGTGCACAACATCTCTATAATATGGAGGCAGAATTAGAAATAAAAGGAAAATTCACACACTCCTTCATAAAAAATAAAAGACATGGAGCGTTTCGGAAGTAATCGGTTCATAAAAAGAGTTGTATTGGACTCTGATTTTCCTTCTTCCATTCTTTGCTATTTTCAGTCTTTGGAAGAATTACACTTTAATGACATTTTTTTTGCCCCAAAACATCTGTGTTCTCTTCAGTATCAATACCATCTGAACCCTTACTTTCCTCCACAGCTTTCTCAGTTTTGCTGTCAAAAGTGACTGCTGTGGGGAGGATGACTGCGGTTCAGTTTGTTTGGGCTTGCTGCACTGCATTAACAACAGGTTTATACAAATCCTCTAGTATAATTTCTTAAAATCACACTTTCCCAAGCAAAGAGTGGAGTAACTTTTTGTCCATATAAGGAAAAGAGACTAGTTCACACTAAGAAAAAAACCCAACCCAAAACAAAACAAAAACCAAACAAAACCAACCAACCAAAACAAAACACCAAAACCAAACCAAAAGGCCTATTTCTTTTAAACTTACTTAAGATCCTGGTAGTCCAGACATGCAGCTAGACTCTGGCATAACACTTTTAAATAATTCCTCTACAGTCAAAGACACACCCACTTAGGAGCAAATCACCTGACATAACCTGGCTATCCATGTATGCCCAAAGTACTTAAACCACATTCTAGAGTTCCTCTCCCATCAATCATAAAGGGAATACAGATATAGACTCCAATCAGACAAGTCCTTCCTAACTTTGACAAGTAAGATTGACACCAGCACACACAAAAGTTATGCTTGTAAAATATGGAATGTTAAAGACCACTGATTTCTTTGAAGTAACACAAAACAATGTAGCAATAACTGTAAGAAAAAAAAAAAAAAGAAAGAGCCAACATAAATCTAATCACCAAAAAAATCATTAGTCATTTTTTGGTAGGGATGGAGTATATATAGATCCAAGTTCATTGACTAAAAGAAAAAAACAAACCAACCAAAACAGAGCAAACAAAGAAGAGGAGGGGTGGGGAAGTGATTGCCTTGAAACAAGATCTGCCAAACAACACAGAAACAATAGAAACCTGCAGGGAGATGAATCCCACCTAGGCTGGTACTTTAAGTGAAACAGAATTCACCTATCTGCTTTTGGAAAGTATTAGTTAAGTAGATTAAATAGAAACACCAATCTGCTAATACAGACAGGATCTCAGGGAGCTAGGAAAGCAGCAATAATGCAGAGATGCTGTGAAAGAATGAGACACGGTATTTAGGAAGAGTGGAAGAAAGCAATGTAAAAAAATTCAAGAGGTATCAAACACACGTCACCTTTACTGGCAACACCTTAAAGCTTAAAAACAAAGAAAATACAGACTGCTCTTACACTAATATATCTCTCAAGAGAAAGAATAAAGGGCAAGGAAAAAGCATTCAATGCTCCTTTTATTTTCAAGTCAGTTTGTTTAGCACCTTAATAACACTATTTCTTAAGAGAATCAAGAAATGCACAAGATCTATCTGTACATTTGTTTATAAAAAATATGAAAATATATATCAAGATGACATAATACCTGCCATTTCTCAATATAGCTTTTCCAGCCTCAAAATGCCAAGTAAAGAGCAGTTTATCCTTTCAATAGGCAGCATTATTTGTTATAGAAGTGATTTGTACACATTTTACTGACAATTTCTGAGAGGTCTGTTTCAGAAACTGGATACCGAGTGCATATTGTGTGCTACATTTGCAGCATCTTTAAGTGACATTTAAAATAAAGGTATCCACTTAACTGCCAAACTTTACATTTTGAGGTCTTATCTGGGGTTATGCCATGTCCCTTATGTACACTAGACCTAAATTATATAGCGCGGTCCCTGAGAAGCTCAGCTAATTCCCCTACCTTCACCTCTCTCCTAGTTTGATCTTGTCTTTCTTGCATTATATATCTTACTATTCCCACCCTATGGGCCAAAAGAGACTCATTATCCACCAGAAAAGCAAAAAACACAGCACATATCTAAATCTCAAACTGATATTTACATGTCCTTGTTATTTCAACAAGAGCTATGCAAATTCATTTCAAGGATATAGTTATAGTTTGAGAATTTCCAGGAGCTCCCAGCAGATCTGACATTACATCTCCCCTGCTCCACACAAGTGAACAAGCAGGCAAAATTGAGAGCTGCTTTAAGCCTCTGACCACTTGCAAACTTTTCTTCTAATTTACATCTGCTGAAAAAAAACATACTGTACACTCACAACCAAAGCAGTAATTCTCACTCTGTGTGTTGTCATCGTAAATGACCTCATCGTCCAATTTTCTGTCCAATTACTGTCTGCCTGCTGGCTACCAAAACCATCCTGCTGCTGAGGAGTTGTAGGAATATACCTCAAAACCTTGCAGTGATTTTTCACTGATTTTTATGGGTTTTATTTTTATTGGTGATAAGTGGATATATCTCAGCTGAAATAAATTGTTTCCCATTCCTTATACAGCAAACACGTTTCATCCAAGAATCAGATACTAAAATCTTCACATTTATCTTTACACGTGCCTCCACCTGTCCATGTGTTACTTGAACAGCAATTCTGAAAAATACAATACTCCTAGCTACTTAGATACCTGCTTTCTCTATAACAAATGCCTTGACTGACATTCTCAAGAAAGAAATATGGGTTAAGTCCCAATTAATAAACCAGTCTTTACATTTCTGCTGTGCATCTGAAGAAAGGCCAAACCATCATCCGCTTCGTAGAGATGTTGAACTGTGACACTTTAAAAAAAGGAAAAAGTATGAAGCACTTCAAAACTCACAGATAAAAGGTATGAAACAGAAAAGCTATGTTTGTCACAATGCAAAGTGGGAAGGGAATTTACAAAGTTAAACAATCTAAAAGACGTAACTCATGAAACATGTGCCAGGATTTAAACAAGCCATCCTACAGGAACATACAAGCGGGGAGGAGCAGCAGTGCAAGGCCAAAGTAGAGGATCCTACCATTTTAAGAGCTTTTCACTTGCTGTAAGACTCTGCTAGAGGACCCTACACACCAAATGCATCATCCAAAGCATTGCAGTGCCATAAGACGTTCCAGCACTGTTTTCCTGTACAGTGGATACATTAGCAGTGGCAGAGAAACCTTACCGAGGGAATCAGTCTCCCACTGAAATCATGAGACCTGACAGGTCTGATAAAAGCAGAGTCCTAGTGCTCAGGCCAAAAGAGACCAGGGGGAAATGAAGGCATTTCCTCACTTTGAACTTCATGTAAGGTTTCCAGGGGGCATGTGAATGCTATAGAGTTATTATAATGCCTTTTCAGGGCGAATATCCTTTGCATAGTAACATAAAAGAATCAAAAGCATGCAGATTCTTTATGCTGGAGGAAGAGCTCTGGTACAATTAGCATGTAGTACGTAGAACTTCAGGCACGTGTTTTACAGAGAATTATATTGACTGTATTGACTACATTGAGTAGCAAAGTGCAAGTAATTCTTAATGGATGACAAGGAGATAGATTGTGGCCTCCGTACCTTAATTCTGACCTTCAAAATTATGTTGAACACATTTTAAAGGATATTATAGTTACAGTCCAGCTACTGAGTTAACTTATGTAAGCGATTTTTTTTTTATACGTGACCAACAACTACAGTGTGATATAATATTGCCAATAAACTGAAACAAAGTTATTATTCAAATTTTTCATTAAAAGGAGAATTTTCAAGTTTCTCATCTTAAAAGGACACCCAGGTTTCTTCCTTTGTTCAAAGACTATACAGTCTTAAAAAATTCTTGCCTCAGTTTTGAATCCACCCCATCCCTGCTGAGCTCTTCCATATCTACGAGGACAAGCGTCAGCCCCCATTTTTGCCAATGCTCAAAACCACCCAGCAGCATTTCCAGTTAAGTCTCCCCTCCTGCTTCATTTCCACCCTGGTGTCTCAGTGCCCAACTCACTGCCTCTGTCCCAGTATGGGATTTTCTGAACGGCAGCTGCAATGAAAAAGCACTGGAAAGAAGGCGTGCTGGGGTGAAGAGAGCATGATCGCAGTACCAGTAGCAATTCCTGCTCCAGCACACTGTCTTCACATTACTTTGTGTTTCCCCCTCCAAGGAAGAAAGGAGGGCAAAAAGTTACCGATTTAGATAATGATTTTTTTCTCCTAAGTTTAGACTAAAATTTTAAATACAGCACTTGGATGTCAAGAAACTTGGCAAATTCTCAAACTGGCAGGTGTTTGAGAAAAAAGTTATCAAAAAGATTCTCAACATTCCAGCTTGCAAAAGTGTTAAAAATATCAGACATGTATTCCTATTAAATACTATTTAAGACCAGCTAAGTGATTGAGAGAGGTAGACGATGTTAGACATTTTATTTTTGTCAGCTATCAAAAATGCAACTTTTCTTACACATTGTTTATAGCAATCTGCAAGGACCACAGAGTCACAGGAATGAACGAGACAGTGAGAAGGATTATCTAGTCTAAATAGAACACTTAACCTGTTCTTAAAACCTCAGGAAAACAAATTTCACAGCCTTCTCAAGAAATCTCAACCAGTGCTTAGCTACATTAATGCCTAAATAAAATATCTCTCACAACAATTAGTACATTTTTTTCTTGACCTGCTGACAGGATGACCCACAAAGTTGTTCCCTGCTCCTTAAGATCCAGCTTCTATGTAACTGAAAATGTATGCGGTCTTTCTGTGATATTCCCTTCTTTAGAAAAAGTCCAGCTCAGCCACTGTTTCTTCAGAAGACATACTCTCTGCCTTAGATTTTAGCTAGTTCTGTGTTCTGTTTTTTTCCAATGCTCTTGGGTCCAAAACTTTATTGATCTGTGAATCCCAGTGGTGGGTGGTAGTACAGGTGAGGCCTGACAGATGCTGACTGAATTACTTTATGACTATTTCATATAACACTCATGCTCATGTCCCAACAATTTTTTTTTTCTTTCTCTTCACAGAATGATTTCTTGCTTGATTCACACTCTGTGAACAATCCCTTGCAGCACTTAGTTCCTTTCCTACAGAACTTCTGCCAGGCAAATGGATCTCCCATCTTGAAGGTATGAATTAATTATTGCCATTTCAGAATTGCACCTGTATTTTCTCTTACTGAATTGCAGCTTATTTTCTATAGTTTTTTGCTCACAAGTCAAATGTGGGAAGATTGTATTGCTAAGCCTTTCCAGCAAAATTTTTGTGGCTCCTCCTAGACTGGCACTGCTAGCAAAAGTTAATAAAACTACTCCAAATATTCAAAACCTTCATGAAAATATTGACTAGGAGTAAAACTAAGATCTTCACAAAACCTCGGCCATTGTTTGTTTAGCGGGTAGATCGATCAGCCCTCATCTGTATGGCTGTATGACGACTTTATGAGAAGTCTGGTTTGTCTCCAAGGCTGTATTTTCACAAAACTTTATGCTGTTAATAAAGATGCAAGTGATAACGGTGCACACCTCAAAAATGGAAATTAGACAGGGGTTGCAATTACACATCCTTACACGTAATGGAAGCAGGTAGCTTCTGTTTTCACTGTTTGGTGACATTAATGCAGTAATACTGAGTAACTGCTGACAATTAGCCAGAAGATGGAGCAGAGGTCTTGTAAGAAAATTACTCCCTGGTGGCAAAATATTGAAAATTCAATTACACTCTGTTTATTACAGGCCTACATTAGGAACTGCATTCATAATAAGGACCTTGATAACATACAAATTAATCGCAGCACAGGGGAGTGCTTTAGTAACTTTTTTACTCCTTGATGTATTCTTCAATATTAATTTTTTAATATATCCATAGACATATTGAAATGCTTTCTATAAAGCTTTTCACCTAAAATTCCTTAAATACAACAGCATAACATGTGAATATTGTTCTGAAAGACAAGGTAATTTCTATTACGGTTCATTAGAACAAAACAAGGTGTAGGTACCAATTTCTAAATACCCATTAGGTATTCTCCATGTCTTAAAATTCGTATTTGTGTTTCTATGAAGTATGCTAACATACAAACATCATTAAAGTCAGAGAGGCTACAGCTTTGCATAGTTTTCTGTACATACTCACATTTACATATGTGAATACTTTCTTTTCAAGTTAAGAAAAAGCCAGGGACTTAGAGGTACACGTATTCCATTTCTGCAGACATTGCAGATCAGTTTGAAATAAGATGGAATAAACTTGTTCTTACTATTCAAGTTATAGCAATTGCACAAAATGCTCACAAGAAGAGAAGCTAGATATAAATTCATGCTATGACAATGTGTATTGGATACTGTTGAATAATTTAGTTTCTAAATGAATGCAGTCAGCAGTTTGTTTAGCCTTTTAATAGCCTATTGCCTACTTTAAAGACTTCTAGTTGCAGGCTGTTCAGCACAAAGGCTTTAAACTGATGTATTTCAAATCTAGCTATATGCTTACTGATTTTAATTGTATTTTGCCAGTGAAAGCAGTAAGACCTGCTATACTTTACTGATTCTGAAGTGGAATTACAAAGTCCATTGTATTCAAGTAAGATAAAAGATTAAGTTAAATATGAAAAATGCAAAACTCTAGAGAAAGTACTGAACACATGCACAGTACTCCACAAGCTAGTTGCCTCTAGTTTTGTTTGCAAGAGCTTTCTAAGGAATTCTAGTACTGGAATTCATTACCAAAAACTGCAAATAAAGATGTGAAACTTTGTCCTGCCTGGCTAGGCTCTACATTACTGAAACTTTCTTTGGATTCAAATTTTCTGAATCTTGCTTGTAAATTCCTTCCACTTTAAGGAAGAAGCCCTCACATTTTCTGCCTTGTAGTGGGATTCCCTGAGTCCTAAAGGAACAGTAACTCTTAGTGGTGCTCAAACCACTGATATTCAAGAGCAGCCCAAATGACTGGCTCAGATGGGACATAGGTTCTGCAATAGTAGGCCCTGCATAAGACATAAGATTGCCCACGAGGTAACAGATGACAGCTCTGGTATTTCAAATTGGCTAGAATAAGCATCCTGAAGCCTTGTCCCATGTAAGCCTGAACACTCCTCTGACAATCAGACAAAAAAACCAAACCAAAACAAAACCAAACCTAAAAAACCCCCACAAAAACCAAAAAACCCAAACACAGAAACAAATTTAGGATAAAAAAATGTCTGGCAATAAATCAAATTCACAATGAAGAAGAAAATATGCACTTGGTATTCCCTTGTGTGGCAAACGAATCTTTCACAGGTAGGTCCCTCCCTCACACTGCCCACACAAACCCTCCAGTCACTCCTAAGTCACCATGTGACTACTTTGAAAATGCCACATCACTGCAGAACCCACGGACACTGAGTTTATATGGTAAGATCTCCTTGTGAGACAGATTGCATCCTGGCAGAGATGAGATGAATGAATGTCACATCCTTCTAGCTTTCAAGTGTGTTGTTTTCAGGACTTGCTCTCTTAAATCAGGCACAAAAATGAAATGCAGAACAATGCTGTGTGGGACAGCATGACAACTTTCAAAATGTGGAAGAAAGACTAGGTAATTTGAGTTCATCTCAAAATCACATGCCTTCATCTACAAATTACTCAGTCTGCTTGATGTATTTGATGCAAACAGTCACAACAAGGAAAAGAACAAAGAATCTCCACATGTTCGTGGGATCTAGCCATCAAGCTAGATCTTGCTCTATAAAAATCACTCTGTTCAAGTGGTACCTGTGAGGGCAGTACACAAACTCCAAGCAAACCTGTAGACTTTGAGTGAAGTCTTGAAAACAGCACTACATATACACATATGATTTATGGTCTATAGTTATCCACATACTTCCTTCATAGGACTACATTTTTTTAATTTTATTTTTTTTTTTAATTGCCTGATAGGTGATGGCTCCAACCAACTCTATAATCTAGAGTAGTGTGTGTTGGTATATTACAGCTTTCATGATATCCAAGTTGATGCTGCAGGCTTTACGGGACTTCTGACAATGTCAGTCAATCTGCCTATAGATTTGGTCCCTCCTCAAGCACGCTTCCACAACTGATAGATATATTGCAGTGTTTGACTGTCTGGAAAATCCTTCTACTCATGTTATGGGCCATGCAGTGAAATTGCAAGTGGAATACTTCTTGCAGGCTCAGAAGGTGGCCAAGTGACTTGCAAGTTAAAAAGCTGAGAACAAGAGTTTGAAGAATGGGAACACTGAAATGACAAGACCTAGCAAGACTCCTATCAATTTCTTAAGTCTCCTTAAATGTAGACACCTGACAGGCTAAAGCCATCCTGCATTTCAAAAAGAGGAAATATGAACACACTTTAATTTGTTCTTGAATTCTTCTCTGTCAACACCTGTGGCTCCTAAACAAAGACAACAAGGCCACTTCAGACTACAGTAGACTCTGGGAAGATACTGCATAGAAAATACAGCATGGCAGACATGATGTTTAGCATGGTGTCAGAGCACTCAGAGTAGAGCAGAAAAAGGCAATGCTCTGACCAGACAGAGTTACTTGTGCTGTTAACCCTGGCTTTGCTCTCCACAGTATCCAGTGCCAAACTGAAAGCAGACATTTCCTTACTCTACTGCAGACAAGCTAACCTGTGAGGGAGACCAAACATGGATGAGCAGTAGTGATATGCACATGACTGGTACATGTAATGGCAGGTTCTCCAGTGCCAGCTGCTGCTTCAGTTATCCCAGTCCTATGTGGCTGGTAAGATGCAAGCCATGTTGGACTTTCCGCCACTGCTGGAATTTGGAGGCATCTTCTTTTCCCTCAGACACTGCAGGAAAGGAGTAAAGCTCCTCTGACGCTACATGGTTGAGCACGCTCCTTCCTCATGCTGACCTATGATGCCAAAAGTGCAATCATCTGCCTTCATTTCCAAGAATCAGCAGTTGCCTATACTGTGGCATGTTCCATTTTGTGCAAGAATGTGGAGTCTCGCTTGTCTACCTGATGACAAACTGCTCCCATGGTTTTGGTGGGATGGGAGGAGTGGAGGAAAGGCCTTTGCTTCATTTACATCTGATGCTATAAGTACACATAGTTCCAGAAAGCTGATTTTGTCTCTCTCATACTTTGTGCACCCTAAGGGAAAACATCAAGCACACTGAGTGTGGCAGTAGGCGTAGCTCTCCAAAACAGGAGACAGAGACATTTATGCCCATTTTAAAATAAATTTTTTAAAAAAATA
>JAAGNO010020635.1:0-15311 GCA_033439905.1 Ceryle rudis | reverse complement strand
ACACACACACAAAAAAAACCCCAAAACCCCCAAAAAACTCCCAAAACCCCACACCACAAAATAAAGAACCCATTACTGAATAGACAGAATTTGAAGCCTCATGTTGAAGAGCCCTGAACAGAAGATACAGGAAAACATGAAAATAGTACTATAAAGAAGTGTGAAAAACATCAGCACATGATCTAAGAGTACCAATATAATCAAAAATCAAAAGAATCAACTCAGAAAGTTCATAGCAATTTAGCTGAAGCCTGGACAAGGACACTAGCTCAGCTATACTCCTCTATAATAGGAGGTGGCATGTAACCAAAGAAAGGGCATTAACATCATCTCTGCTTTTTTACTCTTGTACAAGTAGATATATAAAGAACACATTTCCAGTAACAGCAATTTGACATCCACTTTAAAAACATACAAAACTACTTCCATTTATTCAGATGCAAAAGCAAGCATCTTAAAGCTGCTTATAATTTGTGCTGGAGCTTTACTGCAACCTCATCTGAAGTCAACAGAGACTCTCTAGGTTTTTGTATCTTATTTCTTTAATTGGATAAAATTTCATGAGATCATTTGCAGCCCTTCAGAGTTTATAAAAGTTAGGCCTTTTTTAAAGTTACCGAGAACATATTTTTATTTTTATATATATACATGCATATATATAAGAAAAAATAAGAGATACCCAACCTTTTAAAATTGTTTATTCAAGAAGGTAAAACAGGCAGAGTTAATGAGTTTTATAGAAAATATGATGCCCCTTTATAAGTAAAACAAAATCAGGAAAATGAAGTTATATGAAAATGCAGAGACAGCAAGTTAGGGACCAAATCAGGATTTCATTGCAGAATCTTTGACTTCAAAGCAAATACTTTGAAGGCTTCCCACATGTAAAGTTCAGAAGACATTTGATAAGCAGAACGAAAGTCACTGGGATTATAGTTTAGCTGAGCTAACACTTGCACTTTAGTAATTACAAGCGATCAGGACACTGAGTCTAACCTGAACTCACAGCAGAATACTCAACACCGATTCAGTACTAAATTTAATGGACATAATAAACCATTATCATCACATCCAGGAGTATGGTACATTTTCTTTGATTATTTCTACAGTCTATCCAAAACTCAAGTCCGCTTAGTATGTGAAGTCTGATGAGAGCACAGCCTGAGGTAATGCAGACACAAAAACAACTCATAAGAGATTATGTCAGGCCTGATTTAACAGGGAAAAATAAAGTAGGACCACAATGGAAGCAAAGATTGTGGGGGTTTTGGGGTGGGGTTTGTTTGTGGGGTTTTTTTTGTGTGTGTGTGTGTTTGGGGTTTTTTTGGTTGTTTATTTGGGGTGGGGTTTTTTGATTGTTTGGGGTTTTTTTTTTGATTGTTTGCTTCTTAAGGCAAAACAGGAAAAATCACACATTTTGCATAACAATATGTATTACACTGTCTGGCTTCTTTATAGTTTTGAGGGAGTAGAAACATTTGTCCATAAAAGTAGAACCACAGAGCATGACAGAAAACATTCAGTAGGGATGGGTTTTTTTGGATATGACTATGAAATATTTTTTTCCATATATTTTAGTGTACACTATTCAAAGTATACTTTAAAATGTTTTAAATCACACGGAAAACAGGATTTTGAGATAATCAATACTACCACATCACCTAAATTGTTACTTCAAATTAATATTATGAATTCTGGGATAACCAGAATCAGCAGGGAACCATGTACTCCAGTTCCTCAAGAAACACTATCCAGCATAGGTATCTTTCTCATTGAAAACAAACCAGAAATCTTTGAGTTCAATTAACTCTCCAGCCTCAACAAAAGTGCATTTCAGTAGATTCTTTTATAAAAGAATAATTTATCAGAATTCTCTTTAATGCTTTTTTTCAAAACATTGAAATGCCTCAGAAAAAGAGGATGAAAAATTCAATTGTGTAGAGCTGATCAGTGGAACAAAAATCCACTCTGAACAAAGGTAAGCCGATTAACTTTTTCATAAAAATCAATATATTTGATAATGCAAAGAACAAAAAATCTTGTAAGAAAGCAAGAAAAAAAAAAAAGTATGTGTTCTTTTAAAGTAAATTGCTAACTAAAAGTAGATGGACTCTGTTAACATATTTTCAATATTGTTATAGTTGTTTAAATGTGTCCTCTAAGTCCCAGAGGCACAAAGATGACTCTCTGGATAAGGAGAATGTTATTAATCTATGCAAAGTGGACAATGCGGTGTTTTCTGCTTAAGTTCTTCACTTAGTTTTAGATTATATCTTGCATTTGGAGAAAAGGTAAGAACCCTCACATCTTTTCAAAAATGTAGCTGGGCATTTTTAACAACTAAAATAGAATTTTTAAATGTATATACTTGTTACAGAGTCATCTAAACCACAGTTGACAAGTAATGCCTGTTAAGTATCATGGGCACTCCAACATTATTCTAGTGTAGGTAACGTTGAAAAATAGGTAACTGCCAAGTTATTAAATTTTATGTGCTCCTAATTGCAGACAGCAAACAAAAGAAATATTTTAACCTAGCTGTTTATGAACCCAATTATAAATCTGCTATATGGCTACATCTAGACTGTAGTGAAACCCACTTTTTAAAGACAACAGATTCTTGTCTGCTTGAGACTTGACCTTGATGAAAGCGAGAATTTTAACTGCTAGAATAGCAAGAAGTGTGGTTTTCCCCATGGATGTGAAAAAGGTTTTTCCCCCTTTTTCAGCCAGTAGTTACAGGGTTCAGCTGGCAGGTACAGCCATCTTCTGTCAACCTAAAAACCAACGGAGGACTGACACAACTACATAAAACTGCCTTGGCAGCATCAAGATGGCAGAAGGAAATGGCACTAGAGTCAGCCTTGAAGTTACAAACCTCTGCTGCACTGGGAGTGGATATGTATCCTCACTGCCCTGTGAATAAGAAATATATGAATTGCACAGAGAGTTAGGTGAACTTAAGGAAAAATTCGAAAAGGAGTAATAAAAAAAATGAATTCCTGAGTTTAACCTCTGTCTGACAGGTCAACACGCAACACTTAGGTGGAGTGGTCACAAGTAATTCCTTCCATGCTGAGAAGGCAGTCACTTTGACTTTGTTTGCTCCCTGTACAAAGTCAAACACTGCTGCATTTTTTATGTCATGGGGATTGTTAGAGTAGAATAAAACCAGGCATATGAATTCCCTCCTTCCTTATTTCTACTCGTAGCCTAATGGTCAGCAGATCCCAAAACATTCTAATAAATTTCATTTTAGGCAAGACAGGAATACTCTTAGAAATTGAAGAGATTTTTGTCTCAAAAATAATACGTTTATAAACTGTCTTCCAGAAAATTACTAGCACTGTATGAATGAAAACAAAGTCTGCTAAGGAACTATCAGATCTTGAAATCTTTAAAATACATTTTCATGTCTATGAGGAACTGATGTTAAACTTAAACAATCAGGATAGTTATTTGGCACCTTAGAGCTTTTCTTTTGGAACTAAAAATCTTGTGTCTATAGGTTCTCCCCACTCCACAGCATTTCCTGCTGTATTTTTTCAGAGGAAACCTCCATTTTCAGTATAAATACAGAAAGAAAATGAGAAGAGAGGGGGGGAGTTACAACCACAAAAATGTGAATGAATTTGTCCATCTGTCCATTTCTTCTCTGCAAACATCTACACACCACGGGACAGATCTAAATTCAACAAAAGCACTGTCAGATCAATTCTGGCGCCAGGATTTCTGGTAAGATCCCCCATTATTTTGCAGCTGCAGAAGGAATCAATGAAAGACAGCTGAGGCAAAACACAGCTAATCTAACAAGCAAATGCAAGTCTAGGAACAACAGATTTCTATCCTTAACCCACTTCTATATCAAGTCTTTCTGTGAATTTAGTCAACATTCTCTATAATAATTTGATTTTTCTGGGAAAGATTTGCAGTTGCACTTACCTGATTTAGGAGCACAAGTCCTATTACAACTCATGAGGATGTGAGTTCTAAATCTCCAGGCGATTTTAAAAACCCTTACTCTACCTATAAAATGGAAAAGCAATTACTACTTTCTGCCTTCTAACTCTACTGATACAAGGACTAAAAGGAATATCCAGTACTGTCCCTGCATGAACTCCTCACTTTTCCAAGTCTCGGTAGGCTAATATAACCTTATCATGACTTCAGGTCAAAAGATTGAGTCTAATGGACCAATGGAAGGAATTAATTTCAAAGCTCAGGACCTTTAATTGAGAGCAGATGGTGCCTAGTCCCTATAAATTTAAAGTCTGGGGCCTGTTAACAAAGGCATCTAATCTCATCTCAATTGCAATGAGAAGCCAGGACCCAGAAAAAAAACTCAATAGAGTTTACAAAACAACAATCTCTAGAACTCTACTGATAGCAAACAAGCAGCAAAGAGAATTAATGAAAAAGATGTCATATGTTCTATGCAGCTAAAGTAGTTAAGGGAATGAGCAGAATTCCCCACTGAGTGCAGCTTTTAAGCAATTTTAAATAAATCTCCTTATAGAACACACAGCAATCACACAATGAAGAATTTAGCAGCTTGAACAATTTTAGTTAACTCTATAAGGAAGGAGACTGGATACTATCCATTTAACCAAATAGAGGCCATTCCTTTCAAAGTCAGTTGACTGACTTGGAAATTTTGAGTATTCACACTTGGACCTTCAAAGATTGTAAACTATCTTGATACATTCAACATTCATCTTCAAAAGCAGGCAGAAAAGACAACTTTGAAATCTTCTCCAAGAACTAATTAACTTTTGACAAAAAGGATCTTAAGATTTCTCATTTCTCCTATTTTTATATAAACTGCACAAGTAACCAATACAGTTTGGTTCCATGAAACACACTACAAAAAGACATTCAAGTTTTGTACCGAGACAAGGCAATCCAAATTCTTTAGTATCTGCCACAGATGCAGACTGAGACTCCATAGCTTTAATTATCAGCAATTACAAAAGACATTTTATTTGTAACTCTAAAGCATTTGATAGAAGTATTACATGTATAAAAACACAAGAGATTGGGGGAAAAAAAAATTAAATCTCTCTTCCTCCAGCATACAGTAGGTTAGTGCACAGTGTGTAATACCAGAATAACTTTCCTTTGCATATGCTCATGACTGCACAGGGACTGGCTATGGAAATGCTTTAAAGTTTCTAGATTGTTTGAAGAAGAAACTGATCTTCAACCATGTATGTTTAATCTATGAGAAAACTTAGTGCATAAACTGTGAACTAAAGATGCTTAAGAAAAGATCTTGTAAGGATAGCCACATATACGCTACGTAGCCATATGCAGACATTTGTGCATCTATTTCACCACAAAGGGCAAAAAGTAATCACAATGTTATCAACCACAGAAATCAGCCTGTTGCCAGTCTTTACCCTGTTGTGCCCTGTGACAATCTGGAACCAGGGTTTGCCAGTTCAATTACTACTTTTTTTTTTTTTTTGCACCAGAGGTGGAAACACTCACATGTTGTCTCAGATGTACCCAGTCAGCAGCCACAGTACCCCAGGGAGGGATTCGCCAGCAGCAGCACAGACCTGGCACAGCAGCTGCACAGAACCTTCAAACTCCAAGAAAACTGTTACCTATTATGGATGCTCTTATAGAAGATATGAGAGTATATGCCTATTAACCATTTGAATATCCATAATGTAATCCATAATTAATTTACATTACAGAATCACAGAATAATTGTGGTTGGAAAGGACCTTTTAGATCACTGAGTCCAACCCTACCTACAAGAATAAAGAACACCTAAATACCTGACGACTAAAAGGAAAAAACAACAACTACCAAACAAACAAGCAAAAAACCCACCCACAACTAAAACCACACAACACCAGAAACCAACGCACAAGCCCCTTACATGCCTGTCCCTAAATTGACAATGTGGGTGCACAACTGCAAAATAAAAAAAAAAAAATCAAATCAAATCAAAGCAAGGTATTGGTAAGTATTTTGAAAATTCTCATGTACTATTACAGAAACCTGGACTAAACCCCACAATGATCGCTACAGTCATCAAAGGCCTTTCCACTACGAGGTTTCTAACTTGGAGTGCAAAAAAAAAAAAAAATCTTTAAAACATGCAAGTGAAAATAACAGGTAACTAAGCTGGTAGTGGTGGGAGGGGGGTGTTGGTGGAATAAAAATCAAATCCACGGCTTTTTAACAAGCATTTCTTTTCCTGAGATTTGAAACCTCATCTTCTTCTCACCTTAAATCAAGAAAAAAAAGACAACCAAACAAACCAACCAAAGAAAACAAACAAAACCAAACACAGACAAACAAACAAAAAACCCCTTAAAATTTTGCCAACAGATCAGCAGCACATTATACAGATGCAAAAAAGTTCTGATCAGTTCAGTCCACATATTAATATTTGAAACAGGAAGTAATTTTCAAATTTGACTTGATAAAATTTCAAACTGAATTCTCATCTGAATCAAAGAAGTTTCCAGAAAGCATCAGAGTAACTCTTTACATGGGTTTAATAAGAATTAAGTTTTAAAGAACTGTCTATTCCAAAAGCCTTTGCAGCTTTTTTTAAAACAAAAAACCCAAAATGCTATATTGACAAATTTTCTGTTATTCGACCACTATAAAAAAGGCTTTCACTTCTAATTATTACTCATGTTCTGATAATAGCACAGTTTGTATTTACTTTAGATTTAAAATTGTTATATTATTTTGTAATGACATATTTAATTATACAAGTAAATGCAATTAAAAACTTATTTCAAATAAAAGTTAGAAGAAGCTTAAAAAACACTTTTACAACAACAGAGTATGAATAAGCCTACTCCTTATATGGAACTGGTATTATTTAGACTTTACCTCTACCATGAATTTGGTTTTGTCTAATAAAAATATAAATATATGTGTTTGTGTATATATGTACAGATACACCTATATCCACACAACTACACAGGAAATGAAGAAACTGCTGGCTGAGATCCTTGCTTTCAAATGACAACAAACCAAATAATCTCACAACTCTTAACAGATTTTTTTTTTTCCTTCTTATTCCAGTGATAATTACATTGATAAAACTGACTCAGCAAATCTGTTGCTCTTTTAATTTATTAATTAAAACAATTTACTGCTACCACTGTGATTTTTCAAGGACATCAAAACCACAATTCAAATCAAAACACCAGAGATCATCAGTTTATAGATGTGCAAAGCATACTTTGCTTTCATGGCAACCTCACAATTAAAACACAAATTAAATAGAGCTGCTTTCTTTAAGATTTTCTTGCACAAGCACATGCCGAAGAATATGTTCTGTTTAGGGGGGACTAAACAGCAATACTTTTTAATATCAAAATTAAAATGAGGAAAAACCAATATGAAAAGTTAACAATTTCCGACTAGAAGAAAGAAGATGATGTTAACATTACAATAAATTGCAGACACACATTTTTATAGCCTTCATTTTCTCAACATGCTTCCTGCTCATTAACTTTTGGGTTGAATAACACAACTGACTCACAGAAAACAAAACCAGGAGGGAAATGAAGAATTTCTCTTGACCATCCTCTCCCACAAATCAGGACCGACAGGACCTACACCAGTATTTTAGAATTGTTTTGGAAGATACGTTAGATGATTAAATATTCACATGGTCCCCAGCAATCTCTTTCAACAAGTTATCCTTGAAAAGACATTGTCTGAGCTAACTTACACTTTTTGCTATTTTCCGTGTTTGCTTCTGGTCCTGTTTGCCATATGAGGCCTTCATAACAGCAGCAGCAATATACCAAGACACCCTGAGTTCATGGCTACCCAGAAGGAAAAGTTTCAGTATTCCTGGACATGCAGAACACAGGATAGGAAAGCCAAAGCTCAACCACTGCACTGAAAAGCCCTACCACTGCAAAGGAAGGCCAAGCTCTTAGGCACCAATTTCACAAGCTGGGCATACACAAGTCCAGGGGACCAGACATGAGGCATCTACAGGTGCTGACAGAGTTGACCAATGTCACTGAAAGGCCACTCTCCGATTCCTTGAAAGGTTATGGCAACGGAGAAAGGTTCCTGATGACTTTTTAGAAGATAAAGGTCACATTACCTTCAAGAAGGGTAAATAGGGAAGTAGAGGCAGCCAGCCTCACCCCAGTCTCCCAGGGAAAATTATGGAACATAAGATGCTGGAGTTATCCTTCATATGCCTGGATAGGCCAGGAAAAGAAAGTGAATGAGAACAGCTAACATATATTTACTAAAGGTAAATCACATCCAAACAACCTAATTGCTTTTTATGAACACATAATTGTGTCAGCAGACAAAAGGAGAGCAGTGGATCTTGTTTCCCTTGACTTTAGCAAGGCTTTCATCTTGGGGTCCCATAGTATTCCAGTAGCCAAGCTGGAGAGAGATGAACTGGATGGGGGAGACACAAAGTGCAGTTTGTGAAAAACTGGTTCTATGAAGCTGAAAGAATAGCATTTTGTAGTGCAAAGATCAACTGGTGGCCAATATGAATGGCATTCCTCAGGGGCTATTAGGGCTGATGCTGTTTTATGTCTGTACTACACTTAACATATTGAGAATGAATAAGATGGAATGTGCCCTCAGCAAGTCTGTGGATGACACCAAGCTGGAGAGAGTGATTAACATGCTGCAATGAGGGACTGTCTTTCAGAGGGTTCTCAACAGGCTGTAAGAACTGGCTGAAAAAAAATCATGAATTCCAAAGGCAGAATAACCCCATCTAACAGTACTAGCTGGGAGCCCACTGGAAAGCAGCTTTGTAGTAAAGGACCAGGGAAGTCAGTGTGGAAAAGTTCAGCAGTGTACCCTTTCAACAATAAGGCCTAGCCACATACTGGGTTTCACTCAGAAATATGGAGCCAGCATACCCTGGGAATAGCTTAGTCCCTTTTATTCAGCATTTGAAGACCACATCTAAAGTATAATACTCAGTTTGGAGCATGCCAGTACTCATGCAACAATGATAAACTGGAATGAATTCAGTGGAGACAATCAACCACGATGATTGGAGTGCTGAGGCATACAAATTGAAGAGAAGCTGAATGAGCCTGGAGAAGGCAAAAGGTGGAAATCTAACTTCAGTCTTCCCGAAGGAAGACCACCACCAAAGGCAGTGGTTCCAACAGCAACAAGAGGAACTCTGATTAGATATAAAGGGAAAAAAAAATCAAGTTAGTTAAGCATTGGCACAATTTCCCAAAGACAATGTGAAATCTCTCCTTTTAATAAATTTTCAAAACTCAACTGAACAAGGCCTTGAACAACCTCATTGAAATGAATGTTAGTTCAGTTCTAAGCAGATGGTGGAACCACAGAACCTCAGTAGGTCCCTTCTAAACTGACTTATTCTATAATTTTATAAAGGACCGTGATTCAGCCACTTAGCTTTCTCACATTTGGGAACTGGATTATTCTCACTTAAATGCAGGTCTTTGTACTTATATTTACTGAACTGCATTTTTTCATGTGGAATTATATCACCAGCTTTCATCCTGTCCTACAAAGTGTATGTGATTCTTTCCAGGTTACAACATTCTATTTGCATTATCCAATCCATTAAGAAAATGTTGACACACTATGTGGAGTAGTATTTGATTCAAGTTGCCAATTCATGAAATACTGATAATCATCCTTTTTTGTCTTGCAGTAATGAACCTAGATCCTGTGTCTCTATTTATGAATACATCAGGAGTGAGGCAGTCTCAGAAGCCTCAGTAATATCAAAATATCTATTACTGTTAGCATCTGCTCCTTTTTCCTTATCAAGAAGTGGCTTACACTATCACAGAAGGAAATCATTACAGCTTGACAAGACTCATTTAATATAGACACGTGCTTATTGTTATAAAGCATTAAGTTATAAAGTTTCTACTTCTTTTTCCTAGGATGTTTCCTGTCTAACTGATTTGACAGGTTCCTACTCCTTCTCTTTGCCCCTTCTGAAGTTGTTCCTTTTGGTTTTTTTTTTTTTTGCCTTCCAGAATGATATCCATCATCAATAATTTCTCAGACATGAGTCATAAAAACCCCAGAGGCTGTAGACACTCTATATATGCAGGACAAATTCTATTTACCTAAGTAACCTCTAATTCTTTATTTAGTAGTATAAATGCTAGCTCTGTTATCAGTTACTCAGACAGAAAATGCTATAACAAAAACAACCACAAGAAAAATGCTGGAGCGAGTTCAGAGAAGGGCAACCAAGCTGGTGAAGGGTCTGGTAAATAAGTCCTATGAAGAGAGGCTGAGGAAATGGGGATTGTTTAGTTTGGAGCAGAGGAGGCTGAGGGGAGACATTACTGCCCTCCACAACCACATTTAAAGAGTGAGGTGAGTCGCAAGTAAATAACAACAGGACTAGAGGAAATGGCCTGCAATTGCACCAGGGGAGTTTAGATTAGATATTAGGAAGAATTTCTTTACTGAAAGAGTAGTCAGGTGCTGGAACAGGCTGCCCAGGGAGATGGTGGAGTCACCATCTCTGGAGATAGTAAAAAAAAATAAAAAAACCACCCCAAACCCAAAACATGTAAATAAGGTACTTCAGGACATGCTCTAGCGGGATGGTGAGGTGTTGTGGGGGGTTCTGTGTTTTTGGTTGGTTGGTTTTGGCCAAGGTTGATGGTTGGATGCAGTGATCTTAGAGGTGATCCAACTGTGACAATTCTGTGAAAATGTATCAGCAACATAATAACAGTCTTCCTTCCCTGTTAAGTCATAAATCCATTTCCTCTTTTCCCTTTTCTTAGCATTCATGTTTCTGTACTTTTTAGGTTTTTTTCGCTGATTATTTCTCAATTTTATTTGTATGCTTGGACCTCCCCAGCTGCATCTTTGTGAGCTCCTACTCAAAATTTGTTCTTCCTTCCATTTTCTGCATGGTTCTTTTTAGGATTCTGAGCTATGATGGTGTTTAAATACCTCTTTCGCTACTCCTTAACATTAGAAAGGCTTTCTAAGATTAACAGTCAAGAATTAATTCTCTGAAATTTTCTTCTTAGATTTGTTTCTCCTTGCAGAGCCCAATTGCAATTTCCTTGCTCTCAGCTGTTGTTAAGCCTAAGGTTCTCGCACATCAGGAGATTTGGTTAAGTGTTTCCAAAGAGTCTCATCTTTTAGCCTAATGTTCTGTACCAGACTCTCATCATGAAAGCATCATTAAGATGGCCCTTTGCCTTTCCTCAACAGCAAGTTCAGTGACACTCAAACCTCTGAAATCCAGGAGATCCCAGAAGGTTACTGGAAAAAGGTCAACCCAGTTGTCCCTTCTTTGGCTACCACTAGACAAAGGAATTACCAACATGATTTTCTATTGCATTAACACTGAATGTTAAGAAGATTCATCAAAATATATCCACAGAACTACATTCATAACTTAACAGAATCTGAAAATTGGCATAAGTATGGAAAACTTGTGATATCACAGAAAACCATGGATGACTGCTTATAGATTTCTGTTCCACACGTCTGTAACCAAATAAAAACTTCTCTGTTTTTTTTTTTTAGATATTAAATGTTATTTCAGAGCTGACTTCTGTCAAAAATAAAACACACTGATTTCTTGGTCATAAAATTTCTTAGCAGCAAAGAAGGATTTAAGAGATATTGGCATGCTTAATGAGGGATAGATAATTGCTAGATGGAATACTGTGGGAAAGAGAGAAGAAGCTGTAAATGGTGGTATGGCAGTAAGATGAATATTAATTCATCACCTACGTGGCTGGTTGTGATCAGTAGGCTCAGCAACTGGCTAGCAGGTACCAAGCAGCTCGTATTCAGTGGAGTTCATTTAAGTCAAATTTTGGCTTAGCATCAAGAAGGATGTTAGACAGGTGAAAACGTGTAACACTACTTCCTGAATGATGTGCATTATTTAAGAATTCAGAGTTCAAGTATATGTTATAGATGTACTGGGTTAGAAAGAACAGATTTAAAACGTCTTGACAAGTATCTTACCAACGTATTTCTTGGTTTTCAGAGATCTGAATGCCAGTAAGTTCACCATTCTGGAAGGACAAGAGAGTATTAGGTTCACAAGAATGCTGTCTTTGGAAACTGTCTGAGGTTGGAGAAGAAGCAAGCAAGCGCCCATACAGCTGATAAACTGGCATTTTCTCTTTACAGAAACTCTCAGCAACGAGCATTCTACAAGCAACATCTACTTTTCTGTATCTGTGAAAAATGGGTCCAAGTTCCAAATCATTTATCTAACCAATTCAGACTGACTGCTTGAGGCCATGACCTCATACTCCTCTCTCCCCTTTCTTCTTTTTATTTTGCTACATCCTGATTTCCTGTGGTCTTCTAACAGACCCTTATCAGTGCACAACTTTCACTAAATGAGGAAATAAAACCCCACTTTCTAGCACCACAAGAATATTTTCTTTGTGCCCAGCTAGTCTTTGTGGCCATGGACAGAGTCAACTCTGCAGCATGTATCTGTCTGGAGTGCACAACTCTTTTTTTCAGACACACTGTCAATATTGCTTCCAAAGGGACAGAAGGTGACATGGACTTCCTAAGCCTTAAATAAATGACTTTCCAGTCACAATCACTGTCACAGCCTGATCTTCAGGCTGGCACAAAAATGCATACAAAACTGGCTATATAACTTTGCAATAAAAAAATAAATAGCTCCATAAGGAGCTGGATTTTAGGAATAACTCGCTCAATTAACTTTCATGTTTTGCTTATTAGCTTTCTGATGTCTCACGATGTTAGAGGTTGAAGTTTAATGTATTTAAAAATTATTTAAATAAGTGGATTCTAAGATACCTTAAAAATATATTGACTCCTTAAGCAAAAGATTCATTTGAAGCCTAACTACAGCTTCTAGATCACAATCTGTTGGAACATTTATCAAGTTTAAAAGACAAGCCTTAGTATAGAGCAGCGTAACAACATGAAGTTACTAGCAAGCATGTAAAAGATGTGCTGCTTCTATTTCAAAGCCACACCTCCTAGAATAATTACTAACATAAATTTCCTGATGCAGCACTTAGGAAATAACTTGCAATGGGAATGGAGAAGAAAGCCTGAAAAAGCACACGCGTGCTGCTCAGTGTGCTCCAATTGATACATCATAGCGTACGCGACACTGGTAGGTTGCCCAGATTAACAGATGCAGGTCTGCCTTCAAGGGAGGCTGACATGACAAATCTCTCTGAATATGATGCCAAGAGTCATTATATGGAACTTGAATGAGCTAAAGGAAAAAATATTTCTCTTCAGAATGATTCACTGAGCAGTAACCTAAAACTTTGATGTGATAATACACCTATAAGCCCTACATTTGATAAATAGTTTCAATATTTCAAAAAAAAAAAATTTAGATGGAAAAAAAGAATTTTCTGGCATCCATGGTATGTTATTAGTATATTTAAAATTTTTCAACTTAATCATGTGCAGTGTTGTTTGTTTAAAGAAACTTCTAATTCTGCAAATATTATTCAGAAATTTAGACTGCTTTTGTAGGCTCTTGGAAACACAAGGTGAGAGAACTTAACAAATAAACATTAATATCTTTAACAAACTATTTCCACTTATTCATTGTAATTATCCAATAGAACCTTGTGTTTTGCCTTCCTGAGGGATAGGCAATCCACAACTATTCCAGCAGATCAAATACACACAACAGTTAAAAGGAAGGAAAAAAAAAAAAAAAAATCACGCTCTGATGCCAAGCATCTTGCCTAGTTCGTGAGAAAGAAAACCCCAAGCACATTCAGTGGTTAATCCTGAGTTCATAAACCTGGGGGATAAGTCACCATTCTCATCACTGTGATTAGTCCCACTAACTTCAATAAGGACTGCTTATGGTAGTGAACTATTTAAACAGTGGATAGTTTTACTGTGTGAACACAGGGATCACTCAAGAACTGAGGCCTTTAGGTGAGGAAATTATGACCTGATGTTGTGTTTCCCTCATCAGAACCTCTTGCTCCTTATCTAGCATAGATGTAAACACACTGCATAGAAATGCATTTACCGGTAAAACAGTTCCATCAAAAATTCACTCAAGAAGCTTTCACAGACACGGCAAAGGGGGACTCTGTACAGAGGACGCATCGTAACTCTTAGCTTTGCTTTCATAGCCTTACCGGCTCTGTCAGCTTTCCGGTGCATCTTGGCAGAGACGTTAACTTCAGGCCAGAAATTAACACAGCTCGCACCTGCAGTTTGGTCCTTTGATGAGAGCACCTGTGCCTGCCAGGACACTACGGCTTCTCCGCCTTTACATTAGATTTTCTGTTCTACTGCGAGCATTTAACATACTGAGTTCCAACTAACTACGTGTGTAAAATCGTTTCCCAGCCAAATCTTCCATGTTCAGTGGAAACAAAAATTCAGAGAAAAATACTAAAGAAGCTTAAGCTCCTCACCACTTCTGTAACATCTCCACTGAAACGGTGACCCGTGACATGGTCTGAGTTACATGTTTCATAACCCTAGGGGACTCTCAAGCCATCAAAATTTCATTAGCCTCACAGCAGTCCCAGTAAGTTCTTCAGTTGGACTGCTGTCTTCCCTATCAATAAATAAATCAATGGTAATCCTTTTTAGTGACTAAACTCTTCTTTGAAGTTGTATCAAACATCAGACGTTTCTTGCATAATTTTAACCGGTGCAGAACAATGGCTTTTTTAACATAGTCACAGTCTTTTCACACATTAATGAATAAAGCTCATGGAGGAAGTTTTGGCATGTTGTAAACAGGTAGTTTGCTTTTTAAAAAAAGTGTAACCATAAAGTTTTTTTACAGAAAAAAGTATACGAAACCTATTGTACTTCTGAAGCGGTCATGTTTTTTGGTAATGTAAAGATATGAGACTATATATACACACGCACATATGATTTTCTTAAATATGTATTTTCAAGTTCACTAACCTTGGATTTTTACAAAAGACTTAAAAGAATCTGTTTTGGCATAGACCTTTCAAAAAGAAAACCACAGGACTGTGAAACTCCATTTCCAAAAGGAGGTAGCAAGTACTCCCATCCTCCTCTTTCAAACCTTGCCTCTGACTCACAACAAGTTTTCCAACAAGACACCTGTGAACACCGAGAGCTGTTTCCTCAGGTACAATGCAGCAGTAAGTCCAATACAGAAAGGAGGACAGGATCCCATCCAAGACAGCCATCTTGCACAGGCATCTTCAGTTAGAACCAGCCACCAGAAGAAATACAAGTATGAATAATACCAAAATATATCTTTGCTTTTGTCTTCTCAAACTGAAGTTAAAGTAATAAATAGGTAAGGCTAAACATTACAACATTACCACTCACAGTTT